>WOGP01002746.1:0-16195 GCA_015342065.1 Leptinotarsa undecemlineata | reverse complement strand
TTTTCTCGAACGTCATGATTGTTTAGTTTTCCCAAAAGTTTTTTGTCACATATGGCGTCAAAAGTTCTGGAAAGGTCTATAAGAATACCAAGTATAATTATTTTTCCCCCGTTGACCTGCATTCGCTAAAGCCGTTGTTATATTCTGACAATATATTAAATTTTTTCAAAAAATTAGTCAGTTTAATTTTTAATAATCGAATTGAATTTCCTCAAATTCTAATATATCCTTATATCTTTTTTTTATATCAAGATGGAGTAGTAGAAAGCCAAAAACTTTCCTTCCAAAAAATTAATCACTTGTAAAGATATAACCCCTTCAATTCTATATAGTATAGTATCAGGTATTTGTCCACCAGCGCTATTCATATTATTATCATGTTTAATTATTTCTACACTTTCGTAGGCATCAGATACCTGTCAACTTGTCTAACTAATCTTAATGAATTAAAGCCTCTAGAACGGTTTTATTGCAAAATATGATGGGTGACTTCTGATTTTTCAGGTCTTCCATATTTTAAGTGTGATAAGTGTTCCTTATATCTTATTTTAATAGATAGTTTCGTCTGTCCTTAATATTTTGCAACGCAATCTTTAAATTTAATGTCGTAAATTCCAGACTTTCCTAAAAGGCTCTGTAGTGAATGACTCGTTTTGAAAATCAACTACATACCTAGTTCCTTGAAAATCTTCGTATATTGTGCCCAGCACGTTTCTGCTGTCCACAGTAATGTGAACTGTCAGGAATATACTTGTAAGTGCTTGTTTCGTTCCTAACTACATGTGTGAATAATTCTAATTTGAAACCTTGAAGAAATTAGCAGATCAATTTTGCCAACCTGCAATTATTATACCACTCAAAGAGGTTCTCTTCATGACAAAATCATTGGTTGAGAGAAGCTACCTCTAGTTGAGAAAAAAATTCATCAATATTCCCTAAGCTATAAAAATTGCAAGTTATTCCACCCATTTCAAACCTGAATAATATTATTCAATGTTCAAATACATAATTCAATTGGTTCCTGAAATAAACTACTATACGGAAAAAAGGCGCATTTATTCATGTATCTCTCTATCATCACAAACTGAATATTGTAATAGAATATATTTACAGATAGCTTTCCACAGTAAAGAGAATCCTTGTATTTTATATATTTCAGTTATATATTCTGTAACAATTCTATACATTATAGTTGTATATACTGTTAACCCTTGAAACTCCTACAATTGAGAACATTTTTCTAGTTAAGATTAAGATATAAATTGTGCTGTTGTATATCGTATACAAATGTCCTGTGCGTCTCGCAAATGTATTCATTCACCAACTACTCAGTTTTTCTATTGAAACAACCATTAATTTTATGTTATTTTATATTCTCAACAACATGCAGACTGCAATCAGGGCTATGATGAACCCAAGAATCAAAATGAGGTAATTCTGGAAATAGCAATATTAGTACGTAGAACAAGATTGTTGGAATGAGTGTCATGCAGATATAGACAAGTAAGACGACCTCCTAACAAAAAAAAGGTTTTTTAATATAACTACCAGTTGAGCAACTAGACCATAGTTGTTTGGAAGATTATTCTTACCCTGAACTCAAAACGGTCTTCCAACAAGAAAGAAAATATCTTGTAAGATAGTTTCAGAGCCAGCAGAACATGGGTGCAAGTTTATTTGCCCATTTTTCAAGTACTATAAGAATTACTTTATTAGGACCAAATTCTCGATTGATATTATTCTCATAGACGCTGTCGAAAAGTGAAATTCATTGATGAGTGAGTAGTTGGACTTCCTTGAAAGTAGACTGTGCATTGTGGAGGGGGTCAAATTGTTTGAAGTTCATTCCTAGTTCTTTGGTTATACAGTTGTTTACTTCGTTTATTCTTATTTGCATTTATTGCTAGTCTTGTCAAGCTTAAAATACGATGTTGGAAACTGAAGTGTTTGTACCTTTGTCGTTCTAACTTTTTTGAACCATGGCTAGAAGAACTTCACGACTAATTTTTTAGGACATATATCCTTTGGTTCCATCTAATTCAATTTAAAAAATTGAAAGATCATCCTATGAGAGTTACCATTTGCCACATCCATATGTTATCACAAAGCTAGAAAGAAATAAAACACCTATTGCAATGGGATCTGACACGCCGAAAGCTCTAAGTCCGCCTCGAATATTTCCCAACTTCTTTTTCCATCTCAAGAGTTTGAGTTCAAATTCCTAACAGGAAATAAATACTCGGAAAAGCAATATTCAGAGCGATGTCTAGCGTCGGGGAGCGTCTGAAGCGTGTCTAACAAACGGAAAATTCGCATATTGCAATCCCATGTGGAGATTCTTGTTCCTTTTCTTCGAGAGTATTCTGGAATCGGGCGTGATTTGAGGTTTTCCCGACATGTTAAGCCCCCCCGTGCTCTTTGAGAAGAACATCACGATCTCTCTGTGATGATTTGCAATGAAGACGACTGGCGCCTTGAAAGGCGTCGGGACGTCGACGTTTAGTTGCACTCCCGCATCAGCGTCTCATCTTCCCAATGATCGAACAGTGGGTGATTTATAAAACAAATATCGGGGACGTCGTTTTTCATCATATCCAGTCGATATATGTTGTGAAAAAAATGATGGAGAGACGAACGTCAAGGGCGTCTACGAGAAAAGTGACTGAACTCGTTAAAGATATATTTCCCTATTTGTCTTTTCAAAAGGAAAACGCACATCTGAAACCATAATTCACATTAACTTCTTGCAAATGTCACTATTTTCACGAAGGTGATGTAGTTGCTTATTTCCAATAATTGGATATTATTAGCTCATAAACGGTCTTTTGTACATTTGTATGTTTGAGACCTCCACTTAGACTTCTGGTAGACTTAGTCATGCTCCTAGTCAGTTTTCTATGTTATTCCTATAAAAATTTTTAAACTTTTCCGCTGTCTCAGGCGATAGGCTAGTGAAACTTTTATTTTTCTTCAACTTCAATTCTAGAGATACATACTGCAGTTGGGGACTGACAAACCCAAAAATGATATCGAGAATGGTCTAGAATAGTCCTGGAGAACTGAGGAAACTGACGAACACATTGAATATGCACTGGGTGCCAGGACACCCAGACATCGCATCGATGTTTCGTCTATAACTGCGACAGGCATTTTCAAATGCATCCAGGTCGTGGACGCACTGCTCTAGTTCTTTTCACACACACTTTGTGAGATATGCACCCTTAAATGACTCAGATGTGATTGTATCAAGACATATTGGCACCCAATTTGACACTAAACAAATTGGTTCTGCAATTACTATGTCCAGTTAGAAAAAACTGATGCCTGTGTTTCCGCATAATCAGTTTTGACTCAATTACCATCTCCAGTCCTATATTTACTCCAAATCATATTCAAGATATTGAATTTGTTGTCGGATTGACGATAGTATGGATCCTGGTGAAACACAAGCGTTGTTAAAAGTTTTTGAGAGAAAACCATTACGACAAATGGAAAAAACTGGAGAGCAACGACCAAAGACAATTTAACAAACAATAACATCAATTTTTAATTAGTAAACTTGTAGGTAAATCACATGAGATACTGAAATATCCAAAAGTGACCTTTAGTAAAAGTAGTCAGCAAAAGTTAATAAGTTGAGTATTCATTGTCTAATTTGGTGTCATGAATTATTTCATTATTTTAGGAGTCAATCTGTAACAAAGATATTATGACAACTCACAATCAGAAACGGTTCCATGACACTCGATAACCTTCGTATTTGTATTATTTCCTGGCCCCGGATGTCACGCAGGTAACTATAGATGCTGCCTCCGTGGTGATTTTGATAATTTTCTTGTGAATACAAGATCTATTAACTGAAACCACAAATGTGGGGCTGGCTCCTGCTGGTGGTTCCGTGCATTTGTATTTCTTTCTTCTGGTAACCAAGTGCTGCCCATCCTTACACTTGGCTGCACCATATTGATAATGGGTCAAAAGCCCGAAACATAAGCCTATGGTTTGCCACCTTCTTGAGTGCTATGTCCGATTAATAACTTCTCGGGGAACGTGACGAATTCGTTACTGACGCAGACAGTAAAGGGACCACATAAATCGGACAGTTGTTACTGTATTTTTTTTAACGCAAGTTCAAAATAAATACAGTTGAATGCGAGATGGGGTTGTCGATTCGCTAACCTAATTTGCAGTTTTGATTGAGTCTCATGAATAGTTTGAGCAACTGATCGTGATCTTGCTCATAAAAAATAAATTGAATCAGATCATCCAGTCAGTTGGAGTTAGTTAATACTGGCGTATTGCAACCTTCTCTAATTTATGTTCAAGGAACGGAAGCGCTTTTCTGTATTGACGGAATTGGCCTTGAAGTTGACTATGATATAGTAAAGCAGAAGACATCGTTTTAACTGCATTATATTACAAGTACGATACCTTTTTTATAACACTGAGATTGTAAAGCGTTGCATCAGAAATGGTTCTAGATAACGCAAAAACATAATTCCGATATTTGCCGACAGCCGCCGCAACATTTTCTGCAAATCGTCGCCAGAATTTGAACCGTCATTATCCTGGAGCCATAGCACCTACTAAAAGACCAATATAGTAAAATCCATCGTGATTTTCGGTTCGCAATTCACCGCAGCCGGCACCCCGAACAGGGTCGTAGCAATGAATTTCTGCGCTCTTGACACATTTGAAAAGTGTACTCCCTCCAATAATGGAACTCTAACCGATTTTTTAGAATATATATAAAATTGTTTTTTGTTTCAATATAAATAATACATGTGAAAACGACAATAAACTGGAATTGGAAGGGGTGGATGGGACGAAGAGTAAAAATGTATCATTTTGACTCATCGCCAGCGTTGCCAGATGTAACGACTTTCTTCAGAGTCAAACAATTAAAATGTAACATCATCTATTCATATTATTGAAAATCCAAACAAGAATTGAATTTACCGAGGACATGTCATTAATTATTTCATATAGAGCAAATTCAAAATTGGATTAACAGATAATCCTACGCTCATGTGAACGTTATGGCGACCTCAATCACATCATGTTGGAGTGTTCGCACCACATCCACAGTATAAATACCCTTTACTCTGAATTGAAATTTCATATTATCTTTTTTCCAATAAACTTAAATTGTATGTTAACTTTAAACAACAGAAATATATACAAATTATTATACGATCATCTAATGCAAAACGTATACAATAAAACTGTATAAGTTTGAGAATGTTCATATAAGACGAAACTGCAGTAACGTTAGTTACAATTAAAAGAGGTAAAAAAGATAGAAATTTTCATTTCTCTTTTCATTATTTAATATTATACAATTGGTTCAGTCATGGAGAAATCTACTCCTGTTCCAACACATACGCCAACAATTCATAAAAAGTAAAATGTTCTGATGATAAAGGTAACGCTTAGGAATTGAGTGATGAAAAGGAATAATAAGAAAAGGGAAAGTGAAGTACTTCGTAAATAAAAAAATGTATAATAATGAAAAAATATCTCTTGAATTGAAAAGTGAATATTTTTTGAACGTACACCTTCGGCGGGGGTACATCTCGCCTTAATACAGCCCTGACGCCGGATTACACAAGAGGCGGTCGGCTACACGGTGGCGGCGATTTTCCTCGCCACCCCGCAGAGAATGCTTCTTTGGTAGGTAACTAAAAAAGAATAGCATCGAGCGCCCATATGTTTTTAATAGTATACCGATCACGATTCGAGATTTGCATAATGGGGTTTTGTTAGGCGATATCGCGTACGTTTTCGGCGACTCGAGAGACCGGTAAGGGGAGTGTGCTGATGGAAGGTGCGTGGCGATTTCGAAGATTCAACCACCAAATCATAACGGTGAAGGTAATGGATTCGATGTGGTTTTCGCCTTGGAGATTTTCACGAAAAGGATTGTTTCTTAGAAATGTGAAACATTGTTTAAAAAAAATGTTGAATGTTCCCAGAGTAATCGCCAAAAAATTGACGTTCAGAGGCAAGATTTTTTGATACTTCCGGTTTACGTTCTTGCAATTTTGAAAATAAAATTCATTCCAGTTTCTCGCTGCTGATAATGTGGATTTCCATTGATAGAACTTTTTTAAATCTCTCTCTCTCTTTGGTTTTGGTTTTTTGCAAATATCTCGAAAAGTATTAAAGATATCCGAAATTTAAAAAAGAACCTCAAAGAGGAAGAAATTTGCTGAACAAAAGTTACACCTCCCGGAACTCTATCACCCATAAATAGTGATTTTTTACACAAAAAGTGACACATGATTGTTTTTATTTTTTTTTTAATAGTATATAAAAAAATATATCGTGAAAATTATATTTTTGAAACAAATTGTTTATTAAATAAATTAAAAATATATAAACTAAAAAATTTTTTTTCAGAATATCAAAGAGAGATAGGAATTATGATTTAAAAAAATAGTTCCTTAATATTCATATTTAGTAGCAACAAAAAATTGTTAATCAACGAATGCGTTTTTAAGAAATAAAAAAAATTTCAAAAACGATTTTGTTCTTTAAAATCACAATATTCATCACTGATGAGAATCCCCTCAAAAAAATTTCAAATATCTTATAAACAATACATTTGTTTATAGTAAAGTAATTTTTTAAACAAATAAAGCTAAAAGTTATGAAAAATTATTCTTATGTGCCTTCAAATAATAAGAATACGATTGAATTCCAATAAAAAAAAATATCCCCTTGTTTTAATTGAATTATTCACTTTTTAACGTCTTTGATTATTTATTAATATCAAAGTGGAAAATCTAATTTTTTTATTTTTCCAACGGGAATCTTTTTTGAAGGCGTTCACAAAAAGTGAACAAAATTTGAGGCTTTTAGTTTAAAAATTATCAGGGTTTTAATGTAAATTTAAAACGTGTAAGAATTGATTAATTAACTGAAGTATATCTAAGAAAATAATCAGGGGAAATATATTTTTCCCAGGGATGAATAATTTGTATTTATTTATCTGACAGTTGGTGTTGAATGAATTACTTGTTTACTAATATAAGATTAGAATTGCGTGACATTTCTGAAGGAAAAGAAAAGGTTTAGACTTGAAATGTCAATGACAAATTCCATGGATATTAAATTATTTAAATAACCTAATAAAAATTAATTAAAAGTCACTGCGTTCAAAAACTAAACCGAAGGTAACCCTATCGTTATTATCATGTACTTTGACTTCATACAAAACCTACTCCTGTGTAATGTCTACTCTACTGGATAATTTCGGCTATGTGACAGAGCCGATGCCTCATATTTGTATGTGATAATCTTTTTATACAGCACAATTCTGTCTAAATGGACAGTTCTTCAGTCATGACATTTCATAAGTGCACACCATGTGTTAAAAAAATACTGTAAGTTTGTCAAGAACTATGATGTAGAATTTCAATAATTTATGTAGTGCTGATTAAAATAACTCAGTAATTACCAATGATTAATTTATTTGCCGAGGTAAAGTGAAAAAGGACAGTTAATCGCGATAAACCGGCTAAGTAACATAGAATATGTCGACTTTGATTTTTGTAATACCAACACTATTAAATATCTTCCCGTTGAATTCTCTGGGAAGCTACAGAGTTCATTTTTCTCTCAAATTGAAGAAGGGCAATTTGAAGTTGCGACATTTTGGTGGAGGTGCCGGGCAGCATTCGTTCAATTTCAATGAAATATCAATATTAGACTTCAACGAAATGAACATATCAATGTTTCTTGTTATTCTTTGGGTACTCAATCTTTCATTATCCGAAAAATAGACGAAGCTAAATCAATAGAGAATACGTTGAAGTGTAATGAAGGGCAAACTGAAAAGTTCACCCCAAAAAGGTACTGCGTAATATAAACTTCTGAAATCAGTTAATTTCCTTTTTATACTGTTACACTTATACTCAGTCATCGATAACTGCTGAATGATCTTAATCAGGACTATTCATTATAACTGATGAGTTCTACATTAATTATTGAAAGTCTACACCATACTTCTTGACAAGCTGACAGTACATTTTAAGCACTTTATGAGCATTTATGAAATGCTATGACTGAATAACTGCCAAGAAATAAATAATTTTGTAGACAAATTTTACTAGTTCTATTACTATTTGATTTGAAATCTCTGAAAGAAAAAATTAAATTAAAATGAATAGCCAAAAATATCTATTATATCAATCAATAAAACGTGAATTTAGATTACAATAATTTAAAATTTGAAAATGAACAAATGAAATAAAATTGAATAAAAAAATTGAATAGAATTTCGAACCAATTTAATTCAGGACGTTTCATTCTTTAGTATCCACAATCGTCTTCGGGTGATGGCTGAACTATTTAAACATGTGCCCAATGTTGCTGCTATAGTACTCATACTCTAGTAATTCTCAAACAAACAAATTTTTGTGCTCTGATTAGTCTCTCCACAGCAGTCGCTTGTTTCATCTTTGGTAACCAAAGTAGAATTACTTATGTTACCGTAACCATCAATAGCAACCAAGTAACCAATACATGTCAGGTTTCAGTCCCCTTGGTTTTCCATCAATGAGTCTGGCTAACATCAGCTCTACCTTAACCTATATTTTTAAATCATGATTATAGATAATTATAGAATCAAATGCTACCTCCAGGTATTCAACTGTAGTCATATCTTTTCAAATCCGTGTTTTTTCTTCTATCATGATCTTCTTAAGAAATTCTATTATGGTAAGTTTGGATAATCCAGATGTATCATATTCAAGACATACTTTATTCTGAGATTTCACTAAACAATTTTACAGAAATGCAACACGTGTTTCGTTTTCGTAAAAGTATTTGGTGAAAATCTAACAGTGATTTTTGAAAATGTTATGGTTTTAATCAAAGTATCGGCCGATTCCATCATATACCAGATGTATTACCTTGTTCAGATATCAATAGGAAATGAAACTTCTCATTTTTTCTGTCACATCTCAAATTTACAAACTTTTCGAAAAATATGAATGATATTCTTCAATTTTTATTGACAAAAAAAACTAGAAAAACAAAATTGAGATAAAACTCTAATCTTTCAACTTTTCAATGATTGCCAAACTCCGAACTAACGAAACTAGAGCTGGAAATATAAATTTTCTTATATAGTCAGTAAACATACTTGAAGACTTGCTATAAACCAAATCATCTAAAGAAACTATTTGTTCAGGCCAGTCTCAACTCCCTACGCTGTAGGTTAATGGACACCTGTCAGACACCTATCGGATATGCGGTTAGTTACCTCGTTTACAGGCAGATGGAGCGATGACAAATAAGTTGTTTGTTGTCCGCTTCAGCCTAGTTCGAGGAATAATACTCTGAAGGAATTCGATTTTCAATTATCGGAAATCACCGACTTTATGTTGATGATAGACACACTACCTTCCACTGACGAGTGGTCAAACAGTCCGAAACCAGTCTGTCAGTGTGTTCCAATAATTATAAATCTATTGCGGAAGTTGTATCGCCAACAGCATACGCAGGAATAACTTCAGTGAAGAATCCTGCACTGACACCTGTCGGACATAATCCAACGCCCTTCGTGTTATTAGCCAGGGGAGTAGTTGTTTTCTGATAAGTATCAGTCCATCAACTTACAGTGTAGGGAGTTGAGACTGGTCTGAACAAATTGTTTCTTAAGATGAATAAATTTTCATATGTCATTCTTTGTTTATATGTTATACATTTCCACCATGCGTGAATACACAGTGAAATTTTTTTACTCTCTAGCATTTTTTTAGAAGCATCGGGTAGTTAGTAGAATAGAACGGATGAAAAAAAATACTTGGGGAGATGAACTGAAATGAGTTTTTCTACATATTTTCTATAATATTTTTCATTGTATTGCTAAAATATGTTTTGGGAAAATTGTCCATCAATGTATTGTGAGTGTGTGAAAATTTTGTGAAAAAAAATCTGAAATTAAATCTGATCACTCTATCGTTGTTGGTATTGAAATATTCTCGGATATTAGTTGTATAATTGTGGACACTGTAACTTAGGAGTAAAGAAACAGATGATATACTAATATAGTCTCAATTTATATATAAAAATTATTGATCATCATATGAAATTTTCGAAAGTTCAAAGTAAACTGCCAAAACATATCACATAAATTTCCAGTCCGGATCCAAACCCCTTATCTGCTACCGCACGCCAGCACTCTGGATACATAAAACTTGCAAAAACCCAAATCGGCAAAGTACCTATACATATCCTTTGTGTCCCATTTTCTGTATCTCTTTCCATAAATCCCGTCTCCTTCCGTATATATTTCTCGTGCGTTTTTGTCACAAGAATGAAGAGGGCAATAAATTTTTGACGTATGCTGCGCCGGGATTATGTTTTATTGTGAATTTTTTAAAAAGTTTGATATCCTCTCTCGGACCCGAACGATATGGGAAATGATACGCCTTTTCGGATAGGCTATCTACCGGAAAAAGATATGTCGTTGTGTGTTGGTCGTCGCGTTAGTCCAGGAGCTTATTTCCGCTTTAGTAGAATATTTCTAAACTAACCAATAAGATTTATTTTGATGTTTACTATGGGAGATTCACAAAACCGCGATACATATTACACTATACAATAAATTTCTCATTTCACTATTACTTAACTACTTTTTAAATTAAACTTCTTATATGAAGGGGGTTTCTCCTACTTGTTGGAAGATTGTTCGCGTTTAGCCTATTCCCGAAAATGGAAAAAAAATCTTTCAAAATAACTATTGACCAGTCGCTTTGCTACCAGTGAAATCAAAAATAATGGAGAACGTCGTAAACCACCATATCCTCAAATATTTGGGAGACTTCAACATCTTGGCTTTCGGAAACAAAGATCAACAGGCGGCCTTCTATCGTATGTCACTCATATTTGGAATAACGCAATTGAGAAACATGAAGAATCAAGAGCTGTTGCTCTTGATATTTCTAAAGCTTTTGACCGTGTGTGGCATGAGGGTTTGCTGGCCAAACTTCGATGCTATGGCTTGTCGGATTATTTTTGTGTATGGCTCTTCAGCTTCCTGAAAGAACATTCCCTGCAAGTGGCCGTCGATGAATGTCTCTCGAATATTTTCACCATCATCGCCAAGGATCCATATTGTCTCCATCTTTTTTTTTATTCAATTTTATTTAATCAAGTTGAATTAAGTGCCACAAAAATCCAGGCATCGGTTTTCTCCAAGAAAGTAAATATCTCCGAACCGGATATAATAATGCCAGGTCAGACAATTCCGCGTTCTGCTTCGATAAGTTTGTTGGAGGTTGAAATGGACACCAATATGTCTTGGCACAATCATGCTGCTTTTCAAAAGCGTGGAATACTGTTCCGAACCAGAAAACTGTATCCACCTCAGCAACTTTTGTTGCTTTATAAAGCTCAGATCAGACCTTCTTCAGAGTATTGTTCTCATACCCTGAAAAGAGCCATCCGCCTGATTGGAGACGCGAACATCACGTGCAACCTTGTTAGCCTGGAAAATTAAAGGAAGGTTGGCGATTTGTCTCTCTTCTATAGATACTTTTACGGGAAGTGTTCAAGTGACTTGGCACATTTGATTCCACCAAGAGCGATATATATTAGAAATACGCGACGAACTGTGGCTGCTCATCGTTTTGAGGTTCAACTCAGTACACAACGAACTTCACTGCTTAAAAACTCTTTCATCTGGAGAACTGCGTTTATATGGAATAAACTTTCTGAGAATGTTTTCATATCCAATGTTAATCGCTACTTTCGCTCTGACAGCGCCTTAAGGATTTTCCCCTAGTGCTTGTATTTTGTCCTTGAAAAAATATCCTAAAAACATAACAAAGATCCACGGTCCGATCAGATAATTGATTCTAATCTAATTGTAACTACCTTGAAAGAGCAAATAATATCATTTAATCAACTAGTGAAAGCACGTAAATTCGGCAAAAAATATTTATTCAATAGTAAAAATTGTGTGAATAACAAGTCAATAAACTAATAAATATTACATATTAATCGTTTTAGCGCGACAAAAATGATCATTTGGTGAAAATATATTAGGTAACGTTGAGGTTTTTAGCACAATTTGATCGTTCATTAGATATTGGGAATTTTTGTAATTATTAATTTTCACACTTTCCAGAAGATCAAAATTCTGGAAATGAATAATTCTATTTTCCATTCTATGTGCCATAAATGTTTTCCATCATTCATTCTTCTGTCATTACCATTGTCGATCGCAATATGTTTCATTGAATTAAAGTCTTTTGAATGCTGCTACTTTGTGTTGAATGATATCCGAATGAGACGGTGTAAGAAAAATTGAAAAAATCGTTTATTATTAATTTTAGTTATGGTCAAGTCTTTCTTTCTATCTTGATAGAAAGGTGCAAAGAATTGATAAAATTCAACAACGGTGGAATCAATAAAAAAGTTGACAACAAAATTATTGGTTGGTTTAACATTCTTGAAATTGCACATAATTAGTACAGTAATAGTTCTCTTGGAAATCAGTTATTATCATACATTGTTTACCTACGTTTGATTTTCAAATGAAATACATTTGTGAAGTGTTCAAATGACTCTAAATTAAATTTGTTATCTCTGTAGATATGATATTCTAACTGAAATGTTACTATTGCAGTTCTCAAGAACTTATTTTGAAGAGTCTAAACATGCCCGTAGTTTTAATACAAGGGACTCCACACAGATAAGGCATAATGGAAAATGGACTTTTTTTAGAGGACAGTCACAAAATATTCAAAGTGAGTCTTTGATAACTTTAATAACCCTAAAGATATATACTCTAACAGTTTAACATCAACATTTGAAGCCAATTTTAGTATTGGATGGCCATTTGGTACGGCATACATCGTACATAATTTTCTCCGAGAGCATTTACTTCTTCAACATGTTGCAATAGTAAGTAAGTGACGTGTATTGTGACGTTGGTCACAATACACGAACTATTGAAACACATATTAAAGAACACCCTTGTTGCATCAGAGATGGAAGGGTTGAAGTCCTGTGAGGACTTATACTCGAACTCGTTTTCTTTCATATTGATATTTCATTATTATATAAATAAAAAAATTGAAAGATTTGTTTTTTTATATTTCAGGTACTATTTTCTAATTGGCTCACAGGTTCTCGAAAGTGCATCAGCCACCAAGGCACTAATTCATATGTTGAAAGAGAATTTGCTCCTTGCCTATACGTTTCCAGATGATGGAAAGAGGGTGGCGATCAAATATTCATGTTTTTGTGATAGCATGTGTTAGGTTGGAGTGCTTTTGGATGACAGTGCTTATGTAAAGTATATACATGCAGCAAAAAAAACATTTTCTCATGTTAATTTTGAAAATTTTCAATACATTGTGACATTATAAAGTTTTGATGAACGATTGTTCTAGTTAGATTCATACTATTATATCAATGTATATTCAGGTAGGATTTTATCTATCATGTTTATTAGACGCATATATATTTCTCATCTTATTCTCTTTTGACGGTGCAAGTATATTTGAGCACAAATTTATGTTCTTAGAATTAATGCGTGTTCTCATGCCTCGGATTTAGATATGAAAAATAAATTGCAATTGCTTTTATTGGAATTTGACAAACAATATTTCCACTCGTATGCGCACTAGGAAAGATCTATTCGAAATAATCAAACAATATGGTCATGGATTCTTGTGCTTTACCAAAAATCTTATTTATTCTTCAATTTCATTATAAAAAAGTAATTCAACATAGCAGAGTTATATAATTATATTTGCAAATAATCCGAACTTATGAATCTACTGATTTTTAATAATTCCAAAAAGTTGACTTTCAAACGATTCACTCCGTATCACCAATATTGAATATAGGACGAAAACCACAAGTGTCCTCTTGGCTAACCCATATTGAAAATATAACATCTGTTGTTCTAATAAATTCACTCAATTATTATTTGTTCGGTAAGCCCCATCCAAATCTTTGTTTTTCAAATAAAATAAGTGAAAAAAACTATGTTGAACGATTTTATTTAAAAAAAATCATTTAGATAATGTACTAAAAACTAAAAAAAAATTCGGAGGTAGCAGTCATCAAAACACTTTCCTCGGCAATCTACAATATTGTAATGAATCTGAAGCCGGCCCTGACCGTTTATTTCAAATGCCGCGAAGGAATGCGATCGACGAACGCCAAAGAACAGAACGGATTAGTAACGAAACCGGTAGATGTCTCCAGAATGTTCATCAGGACTATTTAAGATCGAATTCTCGCTCTGAGAGGGAGTCTATAGCTAGAAAGTGAATTGTGCGGATTAACAAACAGTGAAGATAAATTACTTGTTGCTAAGTGGTGAATATAAATTAGTGGTATTAGTGAAGTATTGTTAAAAATAAATTAGTTGAAGACAGGTATTTCTTTAATTTGTTACAATATTGATCAGATAAAAAATAATAAAATCGATGGGAATTATCACCTTTTTTTTAATCAAACCGTTTAACATATTTTTTTACTCATTTCATTTTCAAGTTTTCATTTTCTAATTTTGTTACTCAATTCTTCTCATTCTGTTTAGTTCACTTAGTGCCTCAGTACTACAAGGTAATATGTTATCCGTCATTTTGTAGCTGCGGCTATCTTGAATTTGCATCTTATTCAAAGTGTTTCATTATTCTACTAGTCAAACCTGTCATTTTGATACCTATATTGAGGTAGTTGTGAAAAAAAAAATGTAATCCGCCATTTTGAGCTGCGGCCATCTTGAATCTGCCCTGTCAGGGCTTTTCAACAAATTTTTTTGTGCGCATGTGTCAGTATCAGCCATATTTTTCGTACTGTTTTTTTTAAACAAACATGTTAAAGAGCCCGCAACTCATGTTTCAAAAATTAAAATGTAAATAAAAGTTTATTAATTGTAAAAAAAGTGAAAAAAAAATAAGTAGTAAGTCAAAATAATCAGTAGAAACATTTATACTCCATTATAATTATGTTATCTTTACGAAAAGGAACAACAAAACGGTGTTTTTATGGAGTATGTAAAAGTGATACACGATACAAATCATTCGAAACCAACACATACTATTTTATAAATTTTCCAAAGCTTTGTCTTGAATATCGTGAAAAAAATAATCAAATCATTAAGCAAATTACATATTAATGCATGTGCAAAATGTGCGAAATGTGAATTATGGGTGAAAAAATGTGGCAGGAGTGACCGAGGTTTTAAATCTATTGATGATGTTACTAAGGATACTTATATTTGTTCACTACATTTCATTCATGAAAGTGGTCCAACTGAACAAAACCCTGGTCATTTAAGCTATCAGGAATTTCAACATAGGTACATTATTCCTTATTGCATTTTTAACTGTAAATTCATAAATATATATTTTCCTTTAATAAAAATTACTAAACATTCACTATTTATATATTTATCTTATTAATAATGTCATATGTACAGCCTCAAAATATTAATAGCTTGATTTATTTATTAGTTTCGTAAGAAATACTCTTGTCAACTGAAATATCTTTTCAATTACATCAAATAAATTGACATTATTGATAGGAATAAAACTTATTTTTTTATATGTTTTCAGATAGTAAACAAATACTGATACCTAAGCTCTCAACCAGCTTTTAAGTTTAAGTTTTAACCACTTTTTTAATTGTTTACAATTACGAGCCTCAACTGCAATATAAATAAGTGAAGCATCATCAACGGTTTCTTCCAATAATTCAATTGTTTGTAGAGATAATCTTCCTCGCCCAGCCATTGTTGATTAAAACAGTACGAATGTTTTGAATTACCGCCATTTCAATATGACGGCTACGCTTGCGCTCGTCTTATGATGAAAAGGCCTATTTTGCCCGATTCCTCTGAATAAAGTAGAAAATCTTTCTTATTAGTCAGTGGGCTATGCTTGAAGACTGGCAGTAAACAAATCTAAAGAAATGAATGGTAGTGACCATTGAAGTTCATTTCTTTAGATTTTATTATATACGTCAAATGATTTATCCTTATGTATACACCCATGAATACATCCATATCCAGTATCGCACCCATGTAATAGTCTGTATATTGTATCCATATATATTACCATAGAATAGAATAGAATATAATTTTATTTCCTGAAGACAGTACACACTGTATGGGAAAAGTCAAACAAAGGGTTCAATACAAAATGCATATAACAGAAGG
>WOGP01002745.1:0-16197 GCA_015342065.1 Leptinotarsa undecemlineata | reverse complement strand
ATATATTGTATTATAATTATCCAAATAACTAGTTATCCACAACAATGTATCTCCTACAATAACAAAATCTCTGAATTTGTTGACCAACCTTCTACGATCTACAGTTTCAAAAGCTCCAGAAAGAGTGTTCCTATCACTTCCTTTCTATCTCTGGCCTTAATCCAATCATCCAGAACACTCCGAATAGTTGTTTCACAGCTATGCTACTTATTAATTGGTTACTTTCTAGATGATGAATCAGTGGTTCGTACACTAGGTTTTGTTGTTGAACTGAGTACATTGATGTGTCGAAGATCTACTGCCTAATGAGAGTAATTTTTGTTTCTGTTACTTATTATGCATTTATTTCTTGCTCTTCTCATTATTCAAATAATAGGTAAAATAATATAGATTTCAAAAAAAATTTCACCAGAATTAGGTTTAAAATTTCTGAGCCTGACATTCGAGTCAGTTCTTTTTTTAGTGAGCTGAAATTACCTTTTGCTAACACTTTTCCCTCACCATAACAAACAACTGTTTCGACGGGCGTTTCTCTAACCAAGCTAGCATATTCAGGAGATGACCGAAACCAAATTTCATTTCACGCCAGTGGTTGCAAATTTTACTTATCAAGCTGAAGTTATAAAATTTATTTGAATATTTCTGATGAAAACGTTAAAAACCAGTATGTACATAGTGTCCAAAAGTTTCCAAGGGTTACCAAACAAACCATATGATCATTACTTTTATCGAGTATTGCCTAGCCTAGTAAAAAAATGTTTAACAATCATAACGAATAAAGGTTGATATTTTAGTGAAAATCGAAATACTTTCGTGGATTTTAATGGATTGAGAATATTTCCGCGCCTCTGGTTAAATTAGATAGACAAACATGGAACCGCACCTTTGTGAACTTTCACTATTCGCAGAGTTCGCCAACAATGTTTTGTTAGGACGCCGCGCCGGTCCCTTAGAAATCTTTGACGTGGTTGAGTCTGAACTTTAATCTTACCTCCCGTAAAAATATTTGAGCAGTTCTGTGCTATGAGTCTACAGATTGAAGCCAAGGGCCAAGGGCTTACTTATACATATTTAACTGTCATCCGCCATGAGTGTATGAATATGTACTCTAATACTGATAATATCATCTGAATAGGTTTTCAATTTTTTTCAAATCGCATCTGAATAAAGGAAAAGAATAATTGCAGTGAAACTACTGGTCTTCTTTGAAAAGCTATTGCGCTGATGAAGCTTTTCGCAATAACTTTTTTGTGTGTACTGAAATCCTTCAGAATATATTGAACTCGGTGATCTCAAGTTTAATACACTATGAAGTTCAAATCTGAGATCCTTTCTGTTCTGTAGCGCATTTGTTGTTGAAGGAGACGTTTATATCCTTTCGTTATCTATATTATTTTTATTGTACTCTTTGCTATGTTCATGTTAAGAGTAAACAGAAGCGCGTCATCATATCATCGCCCAGCTCGATATGATAGAGGGAGTTAGATGGCAACGTTCTTTGTAAATAACAATTCCTAGTCGCAGTGTAATAATGGACTCATTTACCTAATTTTTTTTATATCATTATTTGAAAGTGTTTACTTAAAATAGTACATCTGCAAAAAATCTGAATTTTCACTGTTTATCTTCCCCTTCAAATTAATAGTTGAATGTGGCGTTCACCGAAACGGGGCGTTGTCAAACTTGACGTCACATCAGCCATCAGTGCTGGCGGATAACCGAAATACATACGTGTACTGAAGCCGTAGAGAGCAAGTTGTGTGTTGTTTACTGCAGTGTATCAACTGCGTGGAATTGCAAAGGCTGCTTCTCAAAAGCTTGGAACACTATTTTGAACCAGAAAACTGTACACTCCTCAGCAACTTTTGATGCTTTTATGTAGCACGTGGTGTTTTCGAACCAGTCAGCAAATGAAACAAAATCCGACGATGGCAGCGATTTATTATCTCCATTTACAGGCCCGGTTGCTACCGCTCGAAGCTCATTGCTTGGTGTGACGTCAGGATATACCGCGGGCGATATCACATTTTAAAATGCTCTTGCTCAGTTGTTAATTGACATAAATATTATATCCTATCCCATTATTGTGTTTCAAAAAATATCAAGTTGAAAATCCCACTCGTTTTTCCAAATCGTAATAGACTGATACCATCTACTTTTTTGACGAAGCCAGCATTGAATTCTGGTGTTTGGCCAACCTTATTTTTGCAAAAAAAAACTCTTGCCAAATGTTCTGTAATTACCTCCGAACTTTCATATTTTATCAGATATTCCGAATACCAGAAATAGAAAGTTAATAAGGTCAAATGTATACAATTACTTGATCCTGCGGAATTATAAACCTCCATTAGACATCTGTCGTACATTTTTGACAAGACACTTTTTATTTATAAAGTTCGTTTTTTTTTCGTATAGAAAATATTCACCATTCTGTCAAACGAACAATAGTAGATTTTCTAGATGCTATTTTTCGAGAAGTGTTGGATACTAGTTATAATAATTAATGTGAGAAAGAATCCAGAGATCCACACATTTCCTTTCACTATACGCATCTTTCAGTGGCATCACTCTGAAATATGTTATTGATGAAAGTGTGTTTGACATGAAGTAATGGTTGCTTATATTTCGATTGATGAATGAGTTTAATCGACGGGTAAATTGTTGGGATAATGGGAAATTTCGAAATGTCTGTTTATAATGAAAAATGTATCTTTCAGTTCATCTGTCCGGAAAATATCGTGCTGCTTGTGTTTTCAGATAAATAAATTGCGAATGTTGTGAAAGTTTACCACATTCATACGGTGTGTTCAGTTTTGTAAGGAAAACGAGTGGAAAATATGTGAAGCTGTATTTGTTTGTTTTAGTATTGAACATAGAACGGGTATTTCTCTGAAAAGTTGGTGCAACTTTTAAATGTTTATAAAGAGGCAATTTCAAAACTATTGCCAGCATGGCATTCGAAAAATTTTATTGAAAGGCATGTTTACTGTACGGCTTTTATGAATTCGAGATAAATAAACCGTTGCCGAGATTGTACGTTGAAAATAACCTCCTGAATTCGGTTATTCACATCAAAATAGTTAATGTGATATTTTCATATTTCCCAAAGTTTCACCGAATTAGTTATCGATAAGAATATTTCAGAAATTGATTTGCACCTTGTTGATATATGGAGATCATCTTTTTATCAATATATTTTATAAGTACGTTTGCAAGCAAAATTTTAAACTAAATTTTCGCCCTAAAAATCTTCCAAATTCCAATCTCGAACTATTTAACAATTTTCCACGATATTGTATTATTCTTCCTATAATTGCTAGAATTGAGAATTCACAATCTACTTTACCTTCCAAAAGTCACTCAAATCATTGCTATAATTGAGAATTCAAAACTTACTGCACCTTCCAAAAATCACTCGAAATGATAAAGACAAGTCGATGCATTATTTTATTGGTTTTCAGTTCTACAGTAGTCATGATCAGTATCTTAATTTTTGCACCTTTTCGAAACTATCAGGTTAAGATAAGATTTGAACCAGAGAAATTTTCATTGGGTTCCAACATCGGACAGATGAGTCGCAGCACTGCATTCGTGGTTAAGCCTAGCAACAGTGATAAGGCCATGGTGGATCGAAACAGCGTTCTTTGGTATTGGATCACAAATGATCAGTTTTTGGGTACTGGTTTCAATAACTATTTGTGTAGGTTCAACTGACAATGAGGAAGGAATTATTTGAAACTTCCATTTCCTTTTTCTCTCATTTAGAATTTTCAGAATGAGTTTTATTCTGAAATATGTTATAAAAATCGAAAAACAAACTTTTTTTCAGAAAATACGGATACTAATTGAAGGAAAAATCAATATTGTTTATAACTACAAAAAATGAATTCAATTCTCATAATGTTTGGTCCAGCTGTAGTATAATTTCAGAAAGCTCATCTTCAAATTACAAGATAGGAAATATCAGGTCTCGACCCAATTATTTTGATGGTATTTGGCCTTCGTGACCGCTGATCTTGTAATTTGATAACCTTCATTAAGTTCTAAACTCGTCTTCAAAACTGTATACTGGAGAATGAAGCATCAATAACAAACATCGAAGAGAAAATATACACGGTGTTTCCACGAAAACATGACGCTCTGAAAAAGTATTCACCTCCTCCGCGAACAGCAGTTATCCCTAATAGTCCTTTTAGTTTTGGGAGGGGAGGTGTTTATATCATTTTTCAGACATTTAAAGGCCTCTTTCATGAATCGTGTGAAAAAAATATTCTCTTTAATCATTATTTAATCATCTAAAATCATATCTTTAATTACTATGTTTGAAATATCTCTTCAACGACTGATTTTCCATATAAGGAATATTAGATGAAAGTGTGTCAAAATCATCTTGGAAGTCCAAAATGGTCCCAGAGTACTTTTGAGAAAAGTACTCTGTATAACATTTCGAAGAAAAATAATCCATAGCCGAATTCCTACTTGTCTTGATTAGACAAATTTATATTTCGGGAAAGGTCCATTTTTGGTATACTTTGGTATACTTAATTCGTGTATGAACATACACATTATTACTTAACATTATAGCTACCATAAGACAATTGGTACTTCTGTAGGGTATCACGGTTTGGATTCTCATCTACATAGTCGATCCCAACAAAATTTTAATTAATTGAAAACAATGCGCTTTTTTGTTGAATACTTTGGGTCAATTTTATTCTAAATACAAATCATGTCCGTGGATATTTCTCTATCTTAAACATTTTATAATTTGTGTAACCTGTGATAACATACTTTGGAGTTTTGTTTGAAGGTGATTGAAAATGTTTCATGATGCATTTCATCAGTTCAGACTTCCATTGTCTGATATTATATAAAGTGATTTGAAATCCCGGAAACGGACTGGCTACTCCAAAGCGATGGTGGAACAGGTTTTGGCTAAAAGACAGCAGGAGCCTTGCCAGGAAGAGAAGCCGTCATAACCAGTGCTTGCACTTCTCTACATCAGAGGATTATCAGAAAGGATAAGGAAAATTGGGTCCAAGTACAACATCAGAACCTGCCTCAGATCCGTAGCAGCCTCACGAAAACCAAGCCACCAAACTGCGATTCCAAGAATTGCATTTACCGGATACCCTGTGAATGCGGAAAATCTTATATCGACGAAGAAGATGTGAAATTTCGCATTGCCGAGCACAAGAAACACATACAGCGAGGGGAAACCAGCAGATGAAAAATAACAGAACGCGTTTGGACCCACCAACATAACATCGAGTGGCCCCAAGCTGAAATAATACAAAAGGAGGAGCATTGGTTTAGGAGGAAATTCAAAAAAGCCGCATACATGTTGTTCAACAATGTATTCACACAATCTATCCACGTATCTAGAGATACGTAACATATGGAAAACCATAATCAAAAGAAAAATGGCCAACTGCCGCCAAATGGTCATCTCCCGCTAACCCGGTGAAGCGGAGATAAGTCAAAGTACTCCAAAGACCCATAAATAGTCATCTCACGGAGATGATAGGCTATAGAGCCTATTCAGCGAACACGTTATTGTCTACGGTCCTTCACCTTCAGTTCCTGGGTCAGTTGAATTTTGTGCGGGTGCAGGCTCAAGTCACGACGAAAAATTCTCCAAGTTGTGATCTGCGAAACGTCGAGTTCTTGTGAGCTACGCGAAATCGATTGCCTTGGATTCTCCTGCACACTCTTAGAGACTGCGGCGATGTTTTCGACACATCTTGTGTTTCGTCGATATACGGGTGTTGGTCAATCGTTTACCAAACCAGTGGACTCAAATTCATCCACCAGATTGCGAATAGTCCGCTCGGTAGGACGATTATGCGCACGTAAAATGGCCGAAGCGCGCGGTACGTTGATCGAACAGAACACCCATTTTGATTAAAAAAAATTATTTGCATGTGTTGTTGAATGCTATATCCGTCCATGGTTATTTGGCAAAGTTAACAGGAGGAGGGGGACAAGGGCTATTTACATTAGCACTGTATGAACTTACGAATTTCTTATCTGAATTATTTTTTCACCTCAGCTAGAGCAATTAGGTTTTATTGTATGAAGCGGACGAAAATAGAAACCGTTCTAAATTCGGGAAAGAGTTCAATAGTCCTTTAAGTCTTTTTTCGAAATTATGTAAACTTATCAGATGTCCTTCGGTCAATTTCAGAGTCGTGCTATATTTCGAGATACAATGTAACCTCTGTTAAAAGTATATTTGAAAGTCCACCCACTAGCAGTATTTTAAAATTTAACAACCTGACTCATATATTATGAGAACAAATTATTTCGGTGAATGTCTGAATTTGCCGAGATTTTAGTGTAGATAAATTCTAAGTACAACGGAACGTAATTTATGAACGGCATTATCATTCATAATTTATTTGGTATTGAAAATTGAATAAAAGTGGGTCGGCAACAGAGGAGTTTTTCTTTCTCAACGAGGAATAGAAAACAGATGTTTCAAATTGTCGCATCTAAGACCATAACCTTACATATACTGGTTTAATGTAGAAAATTATCGGGAAGTTATTTTTAACAAATGACAATGATAAACTGTTGGAAAATATGTAATTGTTTCGGAAGATCAATTATTGTATTCCCGATATAACTTGGAAATGAGTAATTATGACCGATAAATTTCATTACTTCGGACTTCCATTGTTTGATATTATATAAAATGACTTGAAATCCCCGAAAGAACTAAAAAAGAAGAAATTAAAAATTAAAGAAGGAGAATAAAAAAGAATAGCTGAGAAACAACAGTTATATTAAGCAAAAAACCTGAAATGAAATAATAGTGAAATAAAATATAAGTAACTATGGAACAAATGGAACAAAAAATAAATGAAATTCAATAAAAAAGTCAAGATATTCCAAGCCAAGTTAATTCACGACGTTTCGATTGTTAGTATCCACAACTGTCTTCGGGTGATGACTGGACCGATTCCTCCGTGAACTGACTATGTAAAGGTCATTTGATTACTTTCACTTTTCTCTGCTTTCCTTTTTCCGCTTCACTGGTTAAGTGGGAGATGACCGTTTGGCTGGAGTTGACCATTTTTCGCTTGATTATGGGTTTCCATATGTTGTGTATCTCTACGCTAGCTTGGCTGAATATATTGTTGGATAACATGTATGTGGCTTCTTTGAATTTCCTCCTAAACCAATATTCCTATTTGTGTATGATCTCAGTTCGGGACCATTCAATATTATGTTGATGGGTTCAAACATGCTCTGCTATTCCTGATTTGGTGGTTTCCCCTCGCTGTGTGTAGGTTTCTTGTGCTCGGCAATGCGAGCATTCAATAGCCTCTTAGATTCACCAATATAGGATTTTCCGTACTTACAGGATATCCGGCAAATGCAATTCTTGGAATCGCAGTTCTCGTTTGGTGGCCTGGTTTTCATGAATCTGCTACGGATAGACCGATCTGAAGCAGGTTCTGATGTACTTGGATCCAATTCTTCGTATTTTTTCCGATAATCTTCTGATGTAGGGAAGTGCAAGCAGTGGTTGTGACGGGTTCTCTTCCTTGCGAGGCTCCTGCTGTCTTTTAGCCAAAGTCTGTTCCACCATCACTTTGGAGTAGCCATTTCGTTGAAGATCATTTGTGATGATGTTTAGTTCCTTCTCGAGGCCTTCCTTGGTGCTTTCGCCAGAGGTTGACTCATGTTTGAAGATCATTAGTGTTATTATTAGAT
Source organism: Leptinotarsa undecemlineata (assembly GCA_015342065.1). Lineage (NCBI taxonomy): Eukaryota > Metazoa > Arthropoda > Insecta > Coleoptera > Chrysomelidae > Leptinotarsa > Leptinotarsa undecemlineata. Next base: position 8,475 of record WOGP01002745.1, on the reverse strand, counting down.
TGACTGTGCCTCATCTGTGACTGTGTAGTGCCTCACTATACTTATTTTCTTATATCAGTCAGATAGTTTGGAGCATATTTGGCAGTACAGTCGATCATCACCTGTTAAAAGTTCCCTTTGCACGGACTGGTTACTAATCATATTAGGAAATGCTAGTTGAAGTTCTAGAAAATCACATACATTTCTGCTACCTCTTGAACATTCATTACAAAGTAAACAAAGAAGGATTTTTCCAGCAAACGATTCCCAAACACAAGACGAGATAGACTGAATGGAATAATTCAATCCAGAGTATTGACCTGCTACTCGTATTGTTTTGCTCACGAAGAGTATTCAACAAGAACCCCAAGAATTCGGAACAATCGTCTTGTCCTAACAAGTCTCTAGTAGACTTCAAAGACTCCAGGAAATCGGTTGGAGGGAAAGATGATAAATTCTTACGAAACTACAACTGCATGTACAGGTGTTTGAGTTTGGTGAATAGGTTGGAAACATTCTCGCTCATCATTAAAACTTTGTTCTTGAAGTTCTTCGTCATGAACAACACTTGTAAAATGCTATTCATGTAGCAAGTGTATCCTAAATGATCTTATTCAATTTTCTTCTCAAGATTTTCAGGACAGGTCTCTACTGATTCGTAAGGAAGAACATGTTTCACAGAATCGGCATAAGAAAAATTTCTCAAGCTGCAATCGATCCTTTCAAGTGATGAAGGGTTCCGTAGAGGGATCGATTCGGCTTTTCTGATATTTTCTTTGAAATATTATTTTCTTGGAGAGGAGTTGGTATAGTTGTGGCTCTGTTTCTTAGGAAGGTCTGTTGGCTACCACATACTCAGACGATGGTTCTAGGGACGCGACACTTATGAGAAAATGTATTCTTCCAAATCGATAGCATCTCTAGAGTATGACTAGTTCTTAGAAAACTGTAAATTTCAACCACGTCTTCAATTTGTTCCAAGGAATTCAGAAAATTTAAACAATTTCCTGCTTCAATTTTCAGTTTTTTCTATACTTAAGCAACTTCACCTTGAGGATGAGGACGAACCCCAACAGGAAGAATATCGAACGTAGACCCCATCTTCGATAACTTTTAATTGTTTCCGTATTGAGAATGTAGACACTATAAATATATAAAAATATACTTCAATTGTCTTTAACTTGATAACGTACTGGATTGACGTCGTTTCTGTATAATAAATGCATGAATAATTAATACATGTCCGACAGTAGTAAATTAAATTCGTAACCACTGAGCGTAATTAAGTTGATTTTGATTTGGCGAATTTTCAGCGTCTATAAACAGTAGCAAAATTAATAGCCACAGCCCATGTTTTGCCATACACAACACTCATCATCTGTTTGGATAACTGACCCATAACGCTTGGAAGGTCAGTGAGATTAACGCAAATAACAGAGTGGGCCAGTCATTGAAAGAGCTTAGAAATCAGAGGTAAGGTCATGAAGTTGAATAATTTTAGGAGTGAATATAAAAATACCTATTGTTCAGTAAATATTCTTTCAGAGCAATTGAAATAATGATGGTGGCGCTAGATAAAGTAATCATAAAAGACGCAACAAATCCCAGTATAATTATTATGTTTCGTGAAATTAGCATCTCATGAATTTTTGTGTCAAAGCTATTTTTCCGCCTTGTTGACCGTGGTCTGTAGGATCACATGCCTGACGTTTCGTCTTTATAAAGCAACGCATACTACTGTACACTGTAAGGATAACTAAAGCAATGCGCTCGTTATCTCATCGACACCAGATTTGTTTCTTTCCTAATAAGACACCAAACAAAATTACGAAACTGATTACAGTTTCAATATCTGTATATGAACATGTTAAGGGTTTTCTCCACTACTTGGGAGCTGTCTGATTTGTCCATTTCTCCCAAATTTCCAGAAAATAGGTTTCGTTGAGGCTTCAATGTTCCTTTCGCATTGTAAGATTGCATAAACTTGAGCCTGGAAGAGCGTGCAATCCTATTTTGTTCAGCTGTCCTCTCAATTGATATTGTCCAGTGAGTGAGTAGCGAATAATCCTTAGCTATTCCCTTCATTGTTGAAGCAGTTCTATGGGTTTTTATGGGTGTGTCTTCCTAGTAGTCTTCATGTTCCTTAAAGATCCATTTTCCATTTTGGTTTTGGTACCCCATAGCTGGATCAGGACCTCATCGGCTTAGGTTCCTAGCACCCAGTATATAGTCAATCTAGTCCTTTCCGCCAGTTTCCCACTATGAAAACAGAAGTTAATTTCATTTGGTCCATACGACCAACCGATAGACCAGTTTGGAATATTTGCTTCATCATCAATACCGGGCATGATCTCCTCAGAACAGTGTGAACCATCTGAGTATCACGACCAGCTAGTCATGAACTATTTCTGCATTTGATTCAGTGGGATGTCCATTGCGTCACCTGCAAGCAGAGCCAGACATTGTAGGTACGTGTGGCAGGTACCTACAACTCGTAGGTCTACATGAGAGGCAAGGCGTAAGGTGTTTTTATCTAAACCTGAAGCATGTCATATTCACCTCTCAGGTGCAAGCGTAATTACACGATTTCCAAAAATAACAGGTTCCAGATTTCTTCTCATTTTTTCTAAAATATAATCAAATGTGTGTAAACTCATACTCGTATAGTTGTAAAATTGTTTTGGATGGCACCTTAGTTCGTAACGAAGAGTAGAAAAACCCTCCATTCATTGAATGAACACCTTCTCTAGGTAATAATAACTCCGTTCTCATTAGTAGACTTGGCTCCAAAAGTTTGACGTAAATTTATTTGTGTTACGATGACGTTACATGTTGCTCACAACACTACTTCAGCAGGACTGATCGACCGAAGTTACGTGCCCACGCGAGATAATTAACCTCATCGCCTCGTCCCGCGGTCAATATCGCTAGGCCGGACCGTCGCCATTTTCGTGCCCGCAGACTTAGAGCGATTAGAAAGGAAAGTCAGACTGGCACCGTTATGCGTTACGTTTCTAAACGATTTTCCCTCATATAAGAAGTTATCACTTCAAAATTGATACGCTCGTTTCGTTGAGGATTCAATATTCCTTTCATATATCAAGATTGCATACACTTGAGCCTGGAAGACTCAGTAATTGGGTTGAATGAAGGATTCTTCCTGCGCAGTAAATTCCTGCTTCTGTTCCATATTCGGTTTTCGACACGTCTATATACCATATGTTCCTGCCGAGCATGTTCTAAGGATGACAGTTCATTCCCACTCTTCGCGTTTTGAACCTTAAATTAAGTGGGAGATCAACCAATATGACATATAACCTTTAATTTTTTCATAAAGACCATATTATCGTTGTTTTTTGTATCAACGACATCGATTATTGGGATCATTAGCCTCGTGTTCAGGGAGACAGTGTCAATAACTCCCAGAGCCACTTGGCCGAAGTGGGGATCGAACACACGACCACTGCGCCAATTCATAACTTTTCATTGTTACTATATAGTTTTTTTCCGTTAGGCCTAACTTCACTTTTCCTTGTATGGGCACGATCATTGTTTTGTAGTATTTTGAGTTGAAGATTCTTTGTTCAGTGCTGAAACGTGTTTTGAATGAAATTATAAACCGAATTATCAGCTGATTTAATTTATCGCGGAAATAAATATCGGCATTGCGTCAACAGAATATTTAAAATGTGTTTATCCATCATGAAATGTATCCTAAACAGGAGACTGTGTATTACCTCACGCACCTTAACGTTTTGACCTTGTTTTTTCAGTTCATCGTATTAAATTTATAGTGATTTTTGTTCTCATTCGGGTATGATATATGGTTACAACTATCCTATCACAACAGTAATAGGACAAAAATTATTACTTATTTTTGGTCGAAAACTGTCCAGCGAAATTTTTGTCTGGAGAAATTGTTCACTTGGAATATTCAATGTATATTATACAACAATAATATTATGAAAATGTTTTTATCGATTCATAACACGTTTGAATACTGCACATATTAAAATTCTGAAACATGATTATATTAATTTTGTTCGTTCAGTACTCAATTCGAAGGAATTGGAAACGAAATATGACTGATAAGAAAACTCATTCCTATAGAAACGATTTGAATCCAGTAATCAATAACACAGGACAAATACAGAGAAAATACAAACGATATGAAGAAAATGAATCTGAGTATATGCTATGAAAAATACTGCTCGAAAACATATTACACTATGTTATAGTTACGGAAAGTAGATTTGCTTGACATCAGTACTACGCCTCACCTCCGCCTCATATATCTAAGCTACTTTGGCTGACTGCGCCGTTGGACAATATATGCAGCTTCTTTGAACTTCCTCTTAAATCAGTGTTTCTATCTGTGGATGATATCAGCTTGGGACCACTCGATGTTTTGTTGATGAATCCAAACATGTTCTGCTATTGCCGCACTTACATTGCAATTTTTGAAAGGGCATTCCGCGTTCGGTGGCTCGGTTTTCGTGAGGCTACTACAGATGGTATTTCCAGATCTAAAGCAGGCGCTGATGGCTGTTTTCAATTTCCAACCCAACAGAGTTCCCAGCATTGAAAGAATGTTTGCTTGAAAGTGGTTGACAATGTTTTGTGGTGTATTTTATCAGTTTGGACTTCCATTGTCTATTATAATATAAATTGATTTGAAATCCCTGAAAGAATCTGTTAAAAATTCAAATGAGTAATCGAAAAAATAACAATTTTATTAAACATAAAACTGAAATTACAAAGAAATAACATATAAGCAACAACCCAAAAATAATAAAAATTGAAATATTTATACAAGCTGAAAATAAAAAAATTAAAATATTAGTAAGAAGCACTTCAAATCAAACAGAAGAAGCTATTCGAAGATGGGGACCTGAAAGATGGAACAAACTTACCGATACAAGTAATCATGGATTACTAGGATGCTGTGTACGAAACTGCAATTTCCAACTGAAGGACTTATTATTTGCTCAAGATGAGGGACTGCCAATGGGATCGCCTCTTTCACCGATTATAGCTAATATATATATGGAGTGGTTTGAAACTCTGGTCATTGGAGAAGCCCACAAGCAGCCCCGAGTCTGGTTAAGATACGTAGACGACACCTTCATAATAATGAACCATGAATGAACTAGACACTTTCCTGAAGCACATCAGCATCGTAAGTCTTTCCATCACTTTCACAATAGGGAGGGATGTGCACAACATTGCCTTTCTTAGAATTATTGGTGAAGAGGACCGATAATACAAAGAAATGTCTCGAAAAGGAAATAGGCATCATTAAAAATGACCTACCTTCGAGGTTATTGTTACTCCAGAGGATTTAGCTAGAAGACAGCAAGAGCTCCCTCTACAAGGAAGAGAAGCCGCGACAACCTGTACTTGTACTTCCCTACATCAGAGGGTTATCGGAAAGGATAAGAAGGATTGGGTCTAAGTATAACATCAGGACCTGCTTCATATCTGGGAACGATATCCGTAGCAGCCTTAAGAAAACCAGGCCACCAAACGCGGACTGCGATTCCAAGAATTGCATCTACCGGATACCGTGCGAGTGCGGTGTGGTATACATCGGTGAAACTAAGAGGCCATTGAAAATGACCAACTCTCGCCAAACGATTATCTCCCGCTAAAACCAATGAAGCGGTGAGAGGGAAGAGGGGTAGGTGAAAGCACTCGAATGATCTATAAATAGTCAGATCTTGGAGGAATAAGTTCAGTTATTACCCGAAGACGATTGTGAATACTAATTATCGAAATGACGTGATGTAACTTCGTTTGGAATCTTTTAATTTTAATTTTTTGTTAATAATTTTTTTTCAGTTTGTAATGATATATCAATTTTTTTTGGTTGTTGCTTGTATGTTATTTCTTTGTAATTTCAGTTTTTTGTTTAATGAAATTTTTTTGGTTAATCTTTTTAATTTTTTACAGATTCTTTCAGGGATTTCAAATCAATTTATATTATATTAGACAATGGATGTCCGAAGTGATGAAATTGGAAAGAATGATTTTGTACAAATTTACTTGTATTTCTTCTCCCCTATATATTTTATGTTTGAAGAATTCTGCTGTATACTCTATGTCATTAATGGCACTTTCAGCTCTCAACTTAGAAATTACTCCACCCTGGAAGCCACTTATTCTCCATTTCCAACAAATATAAACTTTCCCCGAACATAAATTTGGTTGACCTGAGCCTTCAAGAAAATATTCTCAGAGTCGTTCATTGAGGATGATATTATAATTTCATATTTTATTTTCATATTTCGAATGGGGACAGCAATGTTCAGACATACTTAGTTTCTTATATGAAGCTCGTTACCCTGAATCATCATTTATGTCTATAATTACACTCGATTATTAAGAAAACATTGCGAATGACAGTCGTCGACGAGTTATTTTTGAAAATACGACTTCATCTTTCAGCTAAGAATTCGAGAAATTTGACCTAGATGAGCGATAATCTCCATTCAAAGATACTTTGTTCGGTGTATTTCTTCTACCAGGTGGTTCTGAAAGTGAAGGAATTGAAGAAACTTCCTATTGAAATTATGTGGGAAAGTCATTTCATCGAAAAAATTAATTCGTACTTTGAAAAACGATACCACCTTTGTTGTACCGTGTAATACGGCAAAAATTTGTTCATTGAAAATGCAGGTTAGTTTATTTAGCGACACTGTCTTCATTGTTCACTATAATTCGATGGAAATTTAGTTTTTATTTGCTACTTGGCAGCTGTCTGACCCATTTCTTGTACCAGTTTGTACAAGCCTTTTGTTGTATGTTATCCATATTCTTTTTCAATCATATTCTTCATCAGTGCCTGATATTTGCATAAAACATTACTAACTTTCACTGCCTTCTTGTTGTTGTTCATGTGTTTTCCAAAGCGGGCAGTATTCAGGAGAGCATTCTTATGAATAATATAGCCTTACTATATGTGCAGTTTTTCCTTATACGAAGAATTAGGCGATTCAGAAATGTGGTTGGTTACCTCGTTCACGAGCAGATGGAGCGATGATAAATATGGTGTTTGTTGTCTGCTTCAGCCTAGTTCCAGGAATGATACTCTGAAAGGAATTAGATTGTTAATTATGGGAAATCAGCGGCTACATGTTGATGAAGAGAAGCCAAATAGCCCGAAACGGGACTGCAAATGTGGCCGATCCAATAATTGAAAATCGATTCTGGCAGTTGTATCGTCAATATCATATGCAGGAATTACTTATGTGAAGAATCCTGCACTGACACCTGTCGAATATATACCAACGCCTTTCGTGGTATTAGCCAGGGGATTAGTTGTTTTCTGAATTGTTCTTCTTTTAGATAATTTGTTGAAGAACTTCTTCTCAGACCCATTATAAATGTTTTCCCAAGTGAGTTTACAGCTCTGTTTATGTTTTTATTGACCTATTTTATGACCTTGTCCCGTACCATAAATTTTGATACCTTCGCAGCTAGATCAGGACTCATATATGGAGCTGATGAACTATGTACAGCACTCTCATCACAAGATTATATAAACTCCTCCTGAAAGAAAGTTTTCGATTCGTATAGTATATTCCATGTCCCATGTTCGGTTTTCTAAACTTTCTCATACTAGATATATCTGCTCAGCACGTTTTCATCATCGATTTAGTTTGTGTTTCAGAAATACTTCAATTAAACTTTGGTTCGTTCGACAATTTTGCTTGTTCTCTAATTGGTTGAATGGATCGGTTTTTGCATTTGGGACTAGTTAGGTTAGTAATCGATTTGCAATTATCGGTATCTTCCAATTCTTCTGGAACCTCAAAACACAGAGAAAATGTTCCAAGCAAATAAGGGTAACAAAATGAGAACATCTGTCTTTACCTGTTTATTCTTTTGCGAGCATCGGTCAGTTCGAAATATTTTTTGTACATACATAAACTCGTTTATTCGCAGATTTTCCATACATTTCCAATTAACAGGAAAATACCACAGTGGGGAGACAAAATAATCCACACATGATGAATTATCACTGTAATTTAACCATGATATAACGAGAAAACTGGATAGATGAGTTGAATCCAACGTATTGATTTCGGACACTGGCCAAACATTTCTATCTTTTTTTTGCAAATAATATATCTTGTTGCAGCTCTCACTTAAAATAGACGAAATGAAGTCAAAACAGGAAAGTACTCGTGATTCGATACCATTGAGGGCTATTCCAATGTGCCAAAGGGCTTCTCTGCTTAATGTTTTCCTCAAAAATGAATGGACCAATAATTCGTTTGTTCAATATCTCACACCAGACGTTGATTTTTTTGGGAATACTGGCTTTTACAGTTTATTACCCAGTTAGGATTATCCGCTGCCTAATAGCGACAATTCTGTGATGACACTACTCCATTTGTAGTGAAAGTGGCTTCGTCGGTATATAAAATATTTTTTAGGAAATTTCTATTGTTTAAATATTCCCCTTGGGCCCATAAACAATATTCCAGGCGT
>WOGP01002743.1:0-16200 GCA_015342065.1 Leptinotarsa undecemlineata | reverse complement strand
TCAACATGTAATACATTTTTGGAATCAGCTCAGCTAGAGTAATCCGAAAATTGAGACAAAATGGGGGTGTTCCATTTAAAAAAATTACCGTGACATCATTACTCGAACGTAATTCACCCTGTATACTAGATTATTATTTTGAAATACGGTAAATTAACATAAACAATCGACGTGTTTCAGGATTATTTCTTAAAATGACCTGTTTAGCTAAAAATGAATTTGTTCCATACTTTACGGACACAGTGTATAGGTTATTATACAAGATTTCAAGATAACCGTGCCGTGTATTTCTACTTCAACTCTATCAATCTTTCAAAATATCTTATTCTGGGTTGTTGAGTTGACCTTCCCTAACTAGTGCGTTTTCATGAATTTCCGTTGACTCGAAAACTCTCTGAGCCCTCGACTGGATCGACTGCTGTATAGTCACAGCTTCAAATTCCGTAAGAACCATGGAGCATTCACCATCATCCGTAAGATCTTATTTTGCGATATTTCCAGAGTGGAAAGATTGCTCGGAGCAGTTTGTCCCCAAGCGCCTGAAGCGCCTAACAGGCTTGAACATCGAATTGTATATTAAAACCTTATTTTTGAGGTTGAGATTTGGCTTTCGATTAATCAGAAGATAGAATATGGCTACCTTCCCTTGAACTTCCAGGTGAGACGACAGTCTATCATAACACAAAGGTACTTGACTCGGGCCTGCTATTCGATTTGCCTGCTTGAGATCATTACCCTCGTATCAGGAGAAACGTTACGTCTCCCCAAGTGTATCACCTAAGTTTTATCTGGATTCACTCAGATATTCAAATCGAGGTACCAGCGTTCGAGGTCGACCAATGCACGTTGCATGTAGACGACCCCCAACCCATGAAAGAGGCAAGAAGAGCCGTATCATCGGCGTCTTACGTAGATACTGTAAAGTAGGCTGGATTGCCTCAGGATAGCTCCCTGAGGCACTCCAGCGTGGATTTTCCTGACGGAGAAAAGGGTTCCTTCGAGCAATTTGTGCAGAAGGTCTTCGGACTCTGTCGAAGGCCTTTGAAATGTCAAGGAGGACAAGAATTACTGTCTGTTATTCAGCTCAGAGATGGAATGTATTCTGAATGCAGCAACCGCTTGTTCAGGTGTCGAAAAACGTTGACCTCTCAGTTTGTTTTTTTACGTGCGAGAATAAAAAGAAGTCATTCGGTGCCAAGTCAGGACTAGACGGCGAATAACTCAAACAATTGATGTTTTGGGTTCTCAAAAATGCAGTTATTTGAGTCGATATGTGAGAGCTCGCATTGTCGTGGTGAAGAGGGATCTGTCTTCGGCTGATTTTCCTGATTTCTTGGAAGACAACTGGCAAACCAATGATTGTGTACCACTCAGAATTGACTGTTCTGCGTTGTTCTAGTGGTACGGTTATGACATGTCCAGTTTTTCCGATAAAACAGACGACCATTTGCTTGGAAGTGCTTCATGCGCAAACAACGTTTATTGGATTTCTTTGGACATATCTTGAAACACCCATACAGTCGACTGATGTTTAATTTCGGGCTCATACACGCAAATCCACGTTTCATCACCTGTCACGATATCTTGACTTGTTTCGAAGCACCGCGATCGTATATTTTGAGCATTTCCTTCGACCAATCGACACGAGCTTTTTTTTGAGCGATTGACAAATTATGTGGTAAAATTTTCATGTAATATTGAATGTATGCTGGTCCCACTAATGCCTAAAGTTGTCTCAATCTTACGATAGGTCACATGACGATCTTGCAATATCAGTTCGCGCACAGCATCAATGGTTTTCGGACCAACAACTGATTTTGGACGACCTTCATGAAATTCGTATTGGAGTGAATTACGATCACAATTGAATTCACCATACCATCGATAAACACTGGTCTTTGATGGACCTTCATCGCCAAAAATTTAATTAAGTTTATCCATGCATTGTTGCTGAGGTAATCCACGTCGAAAGTTGTAGAAAATAATCGCACGAAAATGTTCACGATTTAATTTTATTTTTGGTCCGAGATGAATCTTTTAAGTTACTGAAAACAACACAAATAGCGCGCGTATGTCATAACGTTCTGGGTACGTATAAGCTCAAAAATGTCCAACTTCACGATAGAGCTGTCAGTCGTCAGATTGCAACACCAGGGTTGCCAAATCCCGAAATATAAAAGATAATCTATCGTATTGATTGCTACTGGTTTGTGAACTGAAGTAATGTATGCGAAGAAACGTTTGACTACGGCAATATTACTGCTGGATGAAGCTGAAGTATTTGTTCCAAAAAAGAAAACTTCGAAAGTACTGGCTTGAAAGTTGTCAACAAAATGAACTCAATATTAGAACTGAGAAAAAACAACTGAAGTGAGTTACTCTACTATGTGCCGCACACTCCGGGTCCAGCTCAAACCATTCTGATGTGCGCACACACTGTCCAACTTGTAGCTTCGCGGTCGGCGCGTGTTTACGGCAAGGGTGGGAAACTTGAGGTTTGTCTAAACCGGTATGCCATCCGACCAAGTTGGAAGAACTGACGTACGGGATTGGATATTGTATGGGATTCTTATAAAACCTTCGATCTTTTCATTTCAAGTTCGTCAACTATGATAGAAACGTGCTTTCCATCGGTTTTTCATCTTTAGTACGTTTAACACGATAACTAATACCCTGCCTTTTACGTTGGTAACCAAAGTATACTAACAAGTTTTTGTATGTTTTTCAAAACAACTCTATTGACTTAAAACATTTTAAGACGTCTGTAGACAGATTTTTTGGTTGGTATATCTTTATGACCCTTGTTTTAAGTATTTCCTCAACTTATCGTTAACGATGTTATTAATCCCATTTACCATTGAAGTTTTTTTCAGCAGTGAATATTTGGACCATACGGGGCTCATGGAATATATTTCAGCAATATCATAAAGTTATTTTGCCATCCAGATTAGAAATTCATCATATTCTCTGTCATAGAAATTTCTTGACTTCTTTGGTAACAAGTATTTTGTTGCTTTTCCGCTATTTTGCGTTCAACAATTTCTTTCTAAGTTTCCTGTGAGCTAGCAAAATTTGTTTTTTTCTAAGAAGTAAATACACCATTTCCTTACAAAGTATTTCTTTCAACTTCTAATGTTTGTAGCATTCATTGTGTATTCATTTACTATTATTCTGACATAACCCAGAAAAATTCTTCAAATGTCCTATCAAATAGTGAAAATACACGAAAATTGATAAATATGTAATGTATTCATTATATCGAATTTGAAAATGTGTATTTTCCTATAAACTGATCCAGCCATTATGGAAATATTGATTTTCAAAAAAGCATATTTCAAATCGTCTATAACCCGTAATGAATGGCTGAATGCAAATGCGATATTATTTATCATATCGGTAATATACTTCAGAGCCACATTGATTTTCGTTTCCGATGGAGTCTACATGACCTCGCCATTATACTCACTAACTAATGTAAATGTTGCAGATTTAGATACGAGTTTCTCTGTCATGGGATGTCTGAATTCATATGAGAAAAGTTATATATATTACTGAGGATATTACTATTATTATGAAAGATGGAAAAAAATGAAATTTCTCTAGAGAAATCGACATACATTAAGCTTATTGTTCCATTTTGACAATGACATCCGAAAGGCGTTGACTCAATTTCTATTTCACTTAAATTGTTCTGTCATTGACCTATAAGCACATTCTAATAATGAGGCATATCTAGTCTATGCATGAGAATCTCATAAAAGGATTTAACAAAGTTTAGTATAGTTTACTATTTCATAGTATTATGGAATGATATTATGGAATCGACCTTAGCTTATTTGGTTACGAAAATATAGGGGGGAAATTCCTGAATTATATTTTTGTATAACTTGTTCATTTGCAAATAACTTTTTTTTCAATCTCTTTAAATTTTCTCATGGACTTTCAATAATTTACTTCATCAACTTTCCCAAGAACCATTGGCTGTTTATACAATGGAAATTCAAAGTAAAATTTCATCAAAAATTATTTAAACATATGCAAATATAAATTACAAATGTGAAGTACTTTGAATTTTATGAAAAATCTTATGTTTTGAACTTGGTTGGCAGCTTATTTAAAATTATTTCCGTTTTTGATCTGCTTGGATGTAATTCCTGAAATATTCTTGTTTAATATGAATGAAATGTTTTTCAGTGAATTTCAAACCGATGTATTTCCATTTATAATGGTGAGGTGAGTGAAGAAATGAATTGCCAATTTATAAAGTGAATCCAAATTGAATTGCCTATTTGGTTCATGAGTACATTTGTTTGTTTTTCAATGGTTCAAGAATTGTGGTATTTGCAGATCGCCATATGGAAACTACGATTTCAATCGAGAATATATTGAACCTATAACTTCATCGAGTATTTGCCATCAACGTGAGTTCGTATTCTATAAAGAATACTGATTATTATCGATGAAATTTTTTTTCGTTCATCAATATCTTCATTCCAACTGAGATTATCATCAATATAGAGAGTCCTAGAAAAAACACTATGAGAGTGTTCAGGAAAATCCGAGGCAGTCGATTTCGCGTCGATCACAAGAACTAGGCCTTTGGCAGACCACACCTTGGAGAATTTTGCGTCGTGACTCCATCAGTCATGCACCCGAACAAAATTCGTCTGATCCAAGGATTGAAGGTAGACGACCATAGACAACGACGTGTGTTCGCTGAATTCTGGAGCAACTGACCCTAATTATCAACGAAAAATAATATTTTGCGATGACTCCCATTTCTCAACGAATGGGTACGTGAACAAACAGAACTGTCGAATTTAGAACGATACCAATTTATATGAGATCCAAAAGCGGCCAGTGCATCCCGAAAAAGTCACTATTTGGTGTGGATTTTGGGCTGGCGGCGTGATGTGTCCATATTTCTTTGAGAACAACGTTGGCCAGACAATCAGTGTCAACGGTGATCACTGTTGGTCGATGCATTATCAACTTCTTTCGGCCTGAATTGGATAATCAGGACTCCAACGACAGGACGGCGCTACATGCCACACAGCTCATACTACATTTGATATTCTGCACGAGCGATTCGAGGACATTTTAATCTCACGTGAAAATAATTTGAACTGGCCACCAAGATCGTGTGATTTGACCCCGTTGGACTTTTTCATGTAGGGTTTTCTTACATCGCAGGTGTATGTGTATAAGCTACAAAACACAGCGGTCCTCAAAGCCAACAGGAAAGTTGGATGTTTCGGATGCGTTATATTTCACACAAAATGATATCAATAGGTCCTTCGAACAAATAAAAAAGTTCGATGATATCTCACACACACTTTTTTATTCAAATTTGAATATAGAAAGCGCTTAATGAAAGACCCTATACAATTTAAAAATTTTTCCACAGAGTAATTTCAAAACTTCAATGTTATCACTGAATCAGTGCTAATAATCGTCCACATTCAAGTGAAATAGTAAAGTGGTACCCGATTAACAACATAATTCATTCACAAATGTCCCTTAGGATTCCAGCCAATACCATAAAAGGAAACAGACTGGAATGAATGGAAATATTTTTACTGTTGGATATTCCCAATGAGTTTCACTTCTTTCAAAAAATGAGGCCGAAGCCAGCTCTTCTTAGTCCATTCTGAAGGAAGGTAGGCTTTTGATGCTAATGTTACCCTCTGCTTCAGTTTGGTTCATTTGAGAATACACCTGGTACTCATTCCTGATCTAGCTAATAGCAAAATAAAGTTATGTGCTGCTGGTATCAATTTGTAATCCAACCAAGCTTTTTAGCACGCTCTCTCACCCACCCAGAAGTAGTGTAAAATTATCATGAATTGCCTAGATTACATTTTTTTTTGTTTTCTCTAAATAATTGTAATATTTGTTTTCACATTTCACTACGTATGAAGTTGAAAATTTATTTCATTTCTGAATACCTATCATTTTCATTATTTTAACTTGATTAAAAAATTGACTGGAAATTTTAATGGTAACCAATAAGTTTCATCAAGTTATTGTTTAATATTAGGTTTAGGATATGTAGTTAGAAAGTGTGGCACGTTATTGAAATATGACTTTGATATTTGATGAAATGAAAAGTTCTCCAACATATGTAGTTCCATAGTACAGGAAACTCTTTGTTTGAACTGAACTCGACCTTCTGTATTCAACTTTCACCTTATCTCCTTCCATATTATACTCTTTAGTATCTCCACAATCTTCCACTGTATCGAACTTGGTTCCTTCAAATGTTTTCTTCACTTTTGGGAACATGAAAGTCATACGGAGCTATATCTGGTTAATAGGGTGTATTCCAATGCAGAGATGACATGCTCTGCCAAAAATAATGCAATAATAAGTGGAATGTGGCCCGAGGGTTGGGCTACCTATCGGGCGCGTCCCCAGTTGGCGAATTGGGGAACAGCCAGGGGACTAGATATCCTGTCCGGGAAGCCAATGTGGCCTTACGGACGGGGTCGCCGGACTCCTGGTCAGTGACAGAAATAATTAAGATGAGGAGAACTTAAATCCCCCCAGAAGCCTTTGCAAAATATGCCACCATGGACCAGCATATCCAAGCTTATATGTAAGGAATCGTGCTGACAGCTGAATAGCCGCAGGGTGATATGCGGTCACGAACAATCCCTTTGGGGAACTGGGCGAAACCTCATTGTAATCAGCCTACCTCTGGTAATGCGGTACTCTGTCAGAGGTGACCAACTTTCTCTTGCTACTCGTGGGAACACACATGAATGAAACAACAGAAAACAACAAAAACCAATCCTGAGGCTGGACAGAAGTGTTCACCTCAATCTAAGGCCGTGGCTGGGAATGAACAGAAATGCCCACCCCAATGTACCGCTTGGAATGAGGCTGAACACAGCAGATCACTTCCAACTGCAACTTCCTGGGGCGGGCGCCAAGAACTCCGCCTTGAATAAAGGCAAGGAGCCGGCGCTCCTGCAGGAAACCTCCCTCACTTGTGCACCTCCACGGAGGAAACCCCAAAAAGGTTGGAGAAGCCATGCAACGACAGTAATATCGCTGCACCTTCCAAAACCTTCGCGGAGGCCACCGTGAGACACCTCAAGGTTGCCAAAGAGAGTGTGTGTTCGGCGAGCCTTGGCCTACAGCTGCCAATATTAAGGAAATGTATCCTAGTGACCTGTTCACCTTCCTTGAAAAGACAGGATGGACGATGACCTAGGAGGACAACTCTTCGGGAGGATGTACAATGGATAACATGTGGCCTAAGTGCTGTGAGTCTACATTAATCCTTCCTACTCTACAGATACCAGATACCAGAAGTGCAATGTGGGCTGTAGCTTCGTTCTGATGAAGCATCCACGACTTGTTTTTCCACATTTTTTATCAATTTCTTCTCACTCGTTCACGGAGGATGGCAATAACTGCGAGGTGATAATCTTTAATTATTGTTTGTTCTGCAAGAACCTAATAATATAACGGTTTTCTAGAGAATAAACTCCGTACGAAGTCAGTATTCCTACTATCTTAGATACTTTGATTGATTTTATTAAACACTACATTCCTAGGTATATTTTTTCTGTACTCTTGATGTTTACTAATATTTGTTTCTAGAAGATACGAATGAGAAACTATTTTTATAATGCCTATAATTTCGAACTCAAAGTACAGAACTTGCACTATTATGATTCCATTATATGCTTCTATTTCACCACATATTAATTCTAATCGAATAATGTATTTTCGTCCAATTTCAGGAAGAAGATATTGATAGCGAAAATATAAAATGTGGCAGCTCCACAACGAAACCTTTCCTGGACAGTTTTCCAACAACTCAACAATCCAGTGATTCTTCCGACACTTCGGAAACATTCGGAGGTCGACTATATATGACTCTAGATCATAGAGATGTAGCAGATGGAGAAAGTGAAGCAGGGGAGGATCAGTTGCTGTTATCCTGGAATACCCATAAAAAATATGGAAACTCGGAAAATTTACGAAAATCGAGACCGAATTTAATAAGACAAACAATGGTCAACGTTCAATCGCAAGAAGTAGTTCTTTAGTGATAGTAGGCAAATATGGAGAATTTTTTAGGTTTTGAATGTACCTAATGTTAAATGTGATAGACACAACCTTTACTAGACTTGCAATATAATTGAAAGACCATTTTTTGTGAAGGGGTGGGTAATCAAACTTTCACAATCTAACTATTAAAATTTAATTTTTTTTCTGGATAATATTTTCATTCGTTGGCAAAATTTATTTTTCAGTGGTAACTTCTCGGGGAGAACTTTTCAGTTTGCCGCTTTTGTAGATTTTTTATTGACTCGGCTTTGTTTATTTTTCTGATTGTGGAAAGTTGAGTACTCGAAAACTAGCAAAAAAACAATGATTCATTTTTCAACAATAGTTATATGAGGCGCCTTTTGGTGACAATTAACTGAAATATCAATCGAAAAATTGGTTATCTTAATGTTTTTACAGTTTTTTTAATTTTCTGGATTTTTCAGCCTACAAAGATGAAAAATTGAAGAAGTATTATTGACCAATAACTAGCTAGAAAATGATTTTTTCGATTTCGGTCGGTAGCCGGGCGGTTCGACGTGGGTGCTTCAGTCAATCCGCCGATGTGTGAGACGAAGTTTCATGCCCCAGGCTGAACGCCCGATTTTCAATTGCTATCGTCCAGCCCGTGTTAGGAATCACACGTTAAAAGGTAAGACCTCGTTAGTCCTTACCTCGCACAAGTTTCTACTTCTGAGGGTTGTCGTTCGTAGGGGTGCGATAGCTGGTTAACGAAAAAAATATATTTCAAACATATATTTGGATGCTTGAGTCTCTTGTTGTTTTTGAAACCCTTATACAAAATTTTTGAAATTTTCATTTCAGGAAATAGAAATAGAATAATTAAAAATATTCTTATTCGATTGTGAAACCGGTCTCTCACAATGTAACTATTTGGGAAGAGAGATACATCTTTTCAAAATAGACAAACGAATGCAATCAATTTTTTAAATCTGATACCAGCTGTAAACAACCAATATCAGCTAAAACTATCATTTGCTTTGTTTTGTACTATTTGATAATGATTTCAGTTTCATACAAATGTACATGAATTTGATACTCATGAAAAAATGAGCATCTATTTTGAACATAATGTATTTTTTTAAATTACAGTATTTGAAATTACTTCCCTGAAAAACAATAGCAACTTCCTCAAAGATCTGTTCTAGAAAATATACATAAATGAGAATACATAACATTCCGGAAAATCTTAATTTTTTATGTTTCGCGAGGTACAATTGACAAACGTCTTTTTTTTTCTGACAGATTCACTTATGAAATTTCATTTTGTAAATGATGCTGGCGCCCCCTCCCGAAAGTATTGAGGCTTCAGTAAAAAAATGAAAATAATATTAATAGTAATAATAATAGCCCCGGAGCGCTAATTGATTTTTATTGTTGTTTCTATTTTTATCTTTATTACTATATTATTGTAAAAAGATTATACAAGGCTATTCAAATTCGTTTCTCTACATCGGGATCTCGTAAACGATAAGACAAAGAGTGTCAGTTGAATTATGGCAAAGTTGCGTATTTCAGAGACCTATTCAATGATGTAAAGAAATCGAATAAAGCTCTTTTGGTTCTGGAGATATACAGAAAAAACCAAAAAATCCCAAATTATTTTTTGCCTATATCTTCTTCATTCGCAGACATATCGAAAGTATGTCGACAATTTGCTATTGGCACTTGATCTGGGCTCTCAGAATATATCCATGAATCTTTTATACAGGGTGTCATCTGACTAGGGCCACCTCCATCTATGAATTTTTAAATACGGAACTGAATTTTTTGTTGTGGTTTTTGGATTGTAGACGTTCACTTCATACTGAAAAATTGAATTAAATTTTATATTTCGGAAGTTTTCGGTAATATTCGATTATAATTGTGTGAATTATTCCCTTTTAAATTACGATCCTGGAAATTTGTTGACTAAGTTGAATAAAAACACAATAGCAACTTTCACGTCTCCCTATGTATCGTAGAATTCTTCTTAGGTACTTATTCATATTTTTTTTTATTGCTCTGAGCGTTTTCTACAATGCACTTCGAATAAGAAAACCTTTTATGATTATCTGAGACATATCTACAACAAAAACATATTATATGTGTTTTGATGAGCAGAACAAAAAATTGTAGCAATAATAACTTCCGAAACGAACACTATAATTACAATGGAAATTGAAATGAAGTAGGTAATTTATATGCACAATAAAATTAATTGTGCAATAAATGTTCGAACTGGAGTCCTACCATTTCGAAACAAATAATGGGACAATAAAATGGTCTGCAAGATCACCGAATCTTACTATTTCAGACTATTATTTCCATTATCGATCCAAAAACTACAACAAAAAATACAGGCCCGTATTTAAAAATTCAAAGATGGGGTTTGCCCTGTATAAAAGATTCATGGATATATTCTGAGAGCCCACACTAAGTGCCAATAGCAAAATGTGGACTGATTTTCAATATGTCTCCGAATAAAGAAGATATAGGTAAAAAAATTATTTGGGATTTTTTGGTTTTTTGTGTATATCTCCAAAATCAAAAGAACTATATTCGATTTCTTTACATCATTGAATAGGTCTCTAAAATCCACAACTTTGCCACAATTTAACCGACACTGTGTCTCTTATCGTTTACGAGTCCCCATGTACAGAAAGGGATTTGAATAGCCCTGTATATACAGTATGTCTTACTTCCCATGAAAATACCCCCATATCTTCCGTAATAATTGAGGTAGAATGATGAAACTCTAAGGATTGATATAAATGCTCAAAATGCATATACCACCTGAATGAGGTTGGGCAAAGTGATATACACTGCCCGCCACTCGCGATGGAACAACCCATTTTTACGGTAAAACATAGTAAGAAAAGACTCAAAATTCCTTCAGATTCGTGATCACTTCTCATGAAAACACCTCCATATCTTCCGTAATTATTCAAGTAGATTTTTTTTCAGTTTTGACATCAAAACACGAACCCGTTCTGGAAAATCAGAATTTTCACATGAAAAATCAATTGTTTAAGAGAAACTTAACTTTTGTTTCCACATAAATATTTTATTTTTTATTTTGGTGTCAGGAAAGTTATTCCTTCTCCCAAAGTCGATAAGAGAGAATTTGTTGATTTTGTAAGTGGAATGAAAACATGATATCAGTGAGGTTTTAGGATGGTTAATGTTAATTAAAATTCTCACCTTCCCATTATTTTCAAAAAAAAACAAATGTTTTTGTGGTTCAAAACTCTTTCGAAGTACTAAGTAGTACTTTCAAAATCACGTTTCCAATTGAAAAACAAAACGATCAATTTCAATTTATTTAATTGTTAACAATTTTATAGTTTTGTGCTTTCTATCAAACTTCCTCCTATAACACTTCTCAATTCTATAGGTGTGATTTCTCTACACGCCCATATAATTCTTGCAGGAGATATTTCCTATTTGATGGTCTATCCTTATGAACTACGATCTGGGGATAGTAGTGACTATACTACGAGAGAGCTATTGGGTCCATTCCATAGGTGAGTTCCTATTCAAGCAAACCCATTATGACACTATTGTAAACTATTGTGTCTCACATCTGAAGATAGTTCTTCCAATACATCAAAAAATGCATTATGGAGAAAATCAACGAATAGTCGTCCGTTTAGATTTTTATCGAAAAAGATGACCCGATATTATTTTCGTTCAGAATACCATACCACACATTATTTTCTGAGATATTTGATCTCTACAATTCAACACCCGATTTGGATTTTGTTCAGCCCAAAATATCATGTTCTGGGAAGATACAACACCATTCGTGGTAAAGGTAGCCTCATCACTGTATAAGATATACGGCAGATTTCACCTCTTTCATGCAAAGTATCTAGAAATTTGGGTTTGAACGCATGCATTTTATGCCTCTTTAAACAGTTCCATATTTTTATATCTGATAAGTTTCTCAAACTAATTCTAGGATCAGCTTGATAAGCCGCCAATTTGGTATCATCTTTAATATGTTGTTTTACAATTTTTCTGTCATTTTTTACTCAGCCGGTGCTCACGAAAATATATATTTTATGGACAATTAGGGTGTACAGCTACTTCTAACGGGTGTCTTTTATTGATTTCAGCGAACGCTTCACGATAACACTTCACGCCTTCACCAACAATTAAAACAATTTTAATTTTTTTTGAAGTGATAGACGTCACTTCAAACACAAACACACAAGGACAATAAACACAATGAAAACAAAACACGGCAGAAACAACAGGAACAACAGTGATACAAGGAACAACAATACCAGAAACAACAAACTGGTCTGGGGGTTAATACAATAAAATATTTCATTAATATCGTCAAGTACAGAACAGACAGACACAGACAGACAACAATTCAGGAAGTAGATTAAATAATCTAAATTCTATATGTTTACCGAGGGCGATTTTTTTTAATTTAACAGTTGTTTCGGGGTTCCAATGAGTATGAAGATTAATTTTGTTTCGGTTGGCAAAATGTTTCCTCAATATTTTAATGAAAGACCCCGCACATTTCTCATGACAAATGGCTTGCCGTAAATTTTGCCGAAATTTGTATATGTTGTAATTCTTGATATACTGATTGAAAGTGTCCAAAGCCAAAGCTCAAAAATGTACAGTTATAGAGATGTGAATCTTTGAAAATAGATGTTTTCAATTTTTTGTGGTATTTGCTCATCAATCGGAGAACTCTTCTGGTTAAGATAGAATTTGGATGTTCGGCAAACAGAATTAGTTTACGAATGGTCCTCCTCAGTTATATTAGATGCCGCCATCAGTAATTTTGTATATACTACTCCACACTATCTCGATAATGTGAGGCTGTGACATTTTCCTCGGAGAGGCTCAAAATGGATGATAACATCTCACAGCCAAACAAATCCGTGAAAATGTCTGCATCTTCGATACCTGAGAGTTCTCTCCAGATGGAATGAAGGGGTTCAGGTATTGGAAGCGAACTATTTTGCCCCCTAGTATGTTTTACCGTAAAATTTGGTTGCTCCATCGCGAGTGGCCGGATGTATATTGTAATATGGAAATTTTTGTGTGGGTTGTGGGTTATAGCAAATGTTTATCAGAATGCCTCAGTTTATTTATGATTGTCGATAACGACTCCAAAAACTAAAAATTTACCAATTTCAGTAATAAATTCATTTTAATAGACACAATTATCACTCACCTAACACCAGGTATGAAAATGTGCTTTGCAATATTTAACAAATAAATTTTATCCCAAAGGGATGTCAGCTTGGTGTGCCGGCATCGAAATTCACAGAAAAAAGTTTGAAATAAAAAACGAAAAGTAAAATAAAAATGAAAACAACAAAAACAATTATTTCGCAGACAGTCAACTAGTACCATCTGACGATAAATAGCACAGGATACTTTCCTATGCTACAGTATATCATTTTGGCCAACCCCATTGAGGTGGTAGGTGCATTTTGAGTATTTTCATCAGTCTTGAGGGTTTCATCATTCTACCCCGATTATTACGAAAGATACGGGGGTGTTTCCATGAGGAGTGACACAAATTCGGATTTTTCAGGACTGAAATTTTTCAAGGGAAAAAGTGTATTCGTAGTGAGTTGGTAGTCCTGATCACGAGTTTGAAGGAATTTTAAGCCTATTTTGACCCCTAGTATGATTTACCGTAAAAATGGGTTGTTCCATCACGAGTGGCGGGCAGTGTATATCACTTTGGCTAACCCCATTCAGGTGGTAGGTGCATTTTGAGCATTTTCAGTCCTGAGAGTTTCGTTGCAAAAGACAGCGTTCGTGTTTTCTCAAAAGGAGTTGAGGAACAGCGCTCACGAGAATATTTTTTTCGAAGCCATATAAAAGTACAGAAAAAAAAATTAAGTTTTTCGTTATCAAAACCCCATTGGGCCCCGTTGCGCAATAGTTTGGAGTTGGCTTTCTGTTGGTTGTTTCTATTGTTTTTATTGCATTGAATACCTATTATTAAATGAAAACTTTAAAATGACACTATTGATGATCGTTCTCCAGTAACACTAGATAATATTAAAAACAAAATAAAAAATGTCTACGGAAGTGAGGTGAACTGACTTTCATCGAAAAAAATCATGTCATATATGTACATGTGCATGTACATGTGCATGTACATGTGAACCAAATTGCGTCTCATATAAACTTTTTCCTAAAAATAAATATGGCATTTCCGAGTCTGAATGTGAAATATTGACGGCTTTTTTTACATAACTGAATATATGATTAAAAGGTGATATTGTTCTGCTTGTCGGTACACCTGTTATTGTGCAAGAATTAAAATATTTAAAGAATGTTAGATATGCAAATTTTACTGTAATTTTAAGCATAATATGATATATTGAGTGAGTATTCATTAGAAAATATGGCATTGTTTTAAAAACAAACATTCCAATCTTCAGTTTTTCGCTAAGTGAACTATATGAAGTAGAACTTCAATCAAGTACATTTTTTAATGAGTCCAGAATTACAGTGAATTATTTTCATTTGAGAGGTTATTTATCAACTGTCAAGTCATTAATAGCCTACAGCTGTAGTAGACATTTCTCAGATGATTATTTCTAAATGATCAACAATGTATATGATACAAAATTTTGTAAATCATATTTCAAATATTCTCTTGTGAATCACTATTCAAATATTATTTATTCCCCGTGGAACACTTTTGGGTTCCCCGTAGGTAATTTTTGTATTTTTTTTCAGCTCGCTCTCATGAATTGAAATATCGCACAGGGTACAAAATAAAAAATACAATCTTTTATAATTAAAATTAACATATCCAGAATAAAAAAACAATCAGTATTAGTGTTGCTTCAGGATAGTTGTTATGTAATGATAAATTCATAGATGTATATGATTATTACAAATGAACATTGTCAATGGTGAATTTTTGAAAAAAATTGAGATATCTTTATTTCAGCATACTGACTGATCAATAATAATAAAAAAACCACATGGCTTGCTGTTAATACTTTGCGTAGTCTGAATATTGTACCAGGCAGGTTTCTTGATTCAATATAATCAATACAGTTGGTATTATGGCCGATTACACATGCGAAATTAATTTGAGCATGCGATATAACTCGACCAAATAATGTAAAAGAATTATGAAGATGATGCCCTAAACTACCTAACATTTTGATGAGGGATTGTTTTCATTTTTGAAATTCAATAACAGTGTTACAAATTTGGGTCAATTCAATAAAATTTTTCAGCAATTCATCTATATTTCTGTAAAAACATTATATTTTATATTCCTCTCAACTCCGATAAATGCACGAATACTTTATTTTGAAGGAAAATTTACAGATGAAACTTTCACGATGACGAATGGGAGCCATCTGGGAAAAAATTAAATGAAAAGGGGATCATGTGACACATATTTTTGAAGCTCCCTACTAAATGCTTCACAACCCTAGAATATAATGTCAATATTTTCAACTATTACAAAATGGCGAAACTTTTAATAATTGCCTGAATACATTGACATTTAACTACATAATATGTGGTATTCAGTTCATTTCAGAAGATGCTCGAAATGATTACCTTGAACTTCTTGACATATGAACAGCTTATCCGATATTTCACGCCGAACATTTTTGAACACAGTAACGTCAATATCTCTACAAATATTTATTATTCTCTGCCGTATATCCAATATTGAAGCAGGTTCAGGTTACGTAAACCTTTTGCTTCAAATAGCCCCATAAAAAAAGTCCAAAGGTGTCACATATAGTGAGCGATCTAGCATTCTGTAGGACCTCGATGGCCAAATGGAGTAATCTGGTGGTTATCCATCTTGTTGGAATACAATATCCATATCGAATTAATTAGGATTCGCTTCGACGATTTCAGTGTCCAGGGGGGACAACAGTAGTTTCTAGTATATTCAAATACAGTTCCCCTCTTGAATTTTGATCAATAAATAGAGGCCCACAATATGGGTTCCCAATATTCCTGCTCTAACGATAATTTTTTTGGATATTGGGTATGTGCTTTCCGGAAATCGTGAGGGTTGGTGTCACTTCAATAACGGCCATTTTGTCTGTGAACATTGCCGTTTAACAAATGTGCATTCGTCACTGAAACAAATATTATGGAGAT
>WOGP01002742.1:0-19019 GCA_015342065.1 Leptinotarsa undecemlineata | reverse complement strand
AATGTGCAGGAGCTCCGTCTAGTTGGTACCAACAGTTTCGATAATCTTCGAGTGGCAGATTATCCACGAAACTGTCTACAGTATTCTCCAAAATATTCAGGTAGCTTCTGGATGTTAATGACTCCTCGTATATCACGTACCTCAATTTTTTGTCCATCAACATGCAGAAGACATTAAAACTAAATTTTTCTTGAAATAAATATTGAATTGAATTGAATAAATAATGAATAAATACTAGTATTTTTCGTTCATTATTGTTTTAAGCTAATTAAAAAAAAAATTTTTAACTTTTTATTTCGATGTTCTTTAAAAGCGTGTTTTCTTAGTTTTTTTAAGTATATTTATTATTTCAACTGCCAATGTAATAGTGCTACACTCTGTTTCTTAATGGTAAAATGTAATCAATTCTCATTATCAACACAAAACACTATCAAAAGTTTGGGATTTCGTCATGATTTGCAATAGATGGTATAGGCGAGTTTATAATACTTTACCGGACCCATCCTATTTTTGTATGGCAAACAGAAGATTTTATGAGCATTCAGGTCGTTTTCTTCCTGCAGTGGGGTGCGTTTGGGTGTTCAATCGAGATTCTTGTCTAATTAAATGAGTATGTTAATTTATTTAGATACAAGTAACATTGTTGTAACGTTTTAATTTGAAATATGTACGTAATAGTAGGTATGCTTATTTGAGAATATGTTGGGTAAAAATTATGGTGTGTTATAATCAGTTAAATCTGAAGAGTATTTTAAACACATTAACAAGTCTTGAAATTTGTTATATCACATCATATAACAACATTGAATGTTTAAAAAAATACATTTTACCAGACTCGGTTATGTACGCCAATGGAACAGCCACATGAAAATGATGTATTAATCCGCTGCCTAAGGAAATAGACTAAAGCAAAGTGAGTAAATTGATGAGTATGAGTAAAGTGTTCGGGTATATAGGTCGAGGTACGATATTGGGGAGTGTCGACTCTTTGAATAAGCTCATAAATTTATAAGCATACCAAAAAACTTTTCGAAATTCATAGACGTTTCAGTAATAACTTCTAACGCTCTTGATATGGCAGAATTGGTGCCTATGTACAAAGTATTTGATAAGAGAAGTAATTGAAGCAAGTGATGATTAATATACGTGTTTTTGGTAACATAAATTTAATTATCGTGAATTTCACGTAAACCTTGACACATGGTCTTGAATAATGTCAAACATTCATGCTAGAATTTAGTTTCACATTTTGGTTATCTCGCATTCGTATATTTTTATCAATTGGATGACACACACTCTTCCCGTTCAATAAGTGTAACTGTTACAAAGGAGTGGCAAACATGCTTCGTAATAGCCACAGCGATAGGGATGTATTCGACACTCCCTCTACCATCCTCCTCGGGGTGGCATATCTATCGAATTACCAACTCTAATTATTATTTCCGTCATGAGAGTACCCCACACGTTATTCAAAGTGCCAGAATGATGTGAATGTCCATTAATTCGACGCAGTCAATTTGGTTAATGCGAGTACTTGACAAAAGACTTGAACTAATGAAAGGTCCTACCCGTATCATAAAATGGAATTCATATCCACTTTCAGTAAGTGCCGGAGGGTTCGTAGAATGAGTTTTTTGGAGATTTCCCATTTAATGTCTTGTTTTTCATTTTCGAAACTTCGTTAAAAACAAGATATACTTTTTCCGTAAATATAATTCATAAGTCTAGCTTCAGCATATTCTACCCCTTAAGTGAATTCTTTGAAATGATTACAATAATTCGAAAAACATTACAAGCGATATAAAGCTTCATTTCATAATTATAGCACTTATTCGGCCAAAATAACTCTTATATCTAGCCATCAATTAATAATTCTTCTGTGAAATTCTGTAGTGATCAAATGTGGAGCTGGGTCAACGACTCGCAGGACAAGCCCATAAAAGGTTTATAGACGAAGAAGAGTATTGCCGCAAGGTGGCGTTAACGTCAACGCGAAACTAAGGGAAAACAAAGAATTAAATCAGATATTTGTGAATTCGTAAATGTAGTGGAGGTATTAAATCAACATTTTTCGCAATTTGAATACCGAACATTCAGAAATAAATTGAAATACATTGAATTTTGATACATATTTGCTACAGCACTTTGATACTCGTGTGTCAAGTTTCTGTGGCCTGTTTAAGCGGTAAATTAAAATTATTTGAAACTTATCGTATAAATAGTTTTATTGCAATAGAAAATGTATTACGATATCGTCTCGAAAGGTTTTAAGACAACATTTCAACTCAACTAGTTTCAATAAATTGATAGATGTAGCCGTTACTACGTGGTAGGAGATCATGATGAAAAGAAAAATGAAAATTTCTATATGTTTTACCACTTTTAATTGTAACTAACGTTATTGCAGTTTCGTCCTATATGGATATTTTCAAACTTATTGCAAAGTAATTGAATAAAGTAAGGCAAACGATAAGTGATGCATCACTTGTTTCGTTAATAAATAGAGAATAACAAACGATTTTTTTCTGGAAAATAACAGGTATGTAAAATAATATAATAAAATAAAATAGTAATAGTATATACATAACAATAATGGTATAAAACGATATATCCGTTTGTCACAATAAATTTAAAATTGACATGTAAACAATATAAAATATAAAATTAATGAATAAGTGACATAAAACAAAAGACAACAGAGATTAAGTCTATATAGATACTAAGATATACATTTCAGTATTTTTTTTTCCTAGGTAACATAAATTGTACTTTCATGAGACATACAATATGAATCGTGACATGATTTCAAATTAAGTGTGGTTTATTAGTAGCTTTTTGTGGATTTCAATGTTTTTCTATTAATGAATTGATTTTACATCGATCGTTTTCCAGTATGAATTCTTTAAGTTTCTTTTTAAACTTCCATTTGCTAGGAATATTTATAATTGTTTCAGGTAGGCTGTTATAACATTTGATGGAAATGTATGAATATGCTCTTTGGCACAGTGATTTCGTTACAAGCGGGAGAGGGTGACTATTTTTATTACGGGTATTATAATTATGCTCAGGCAGTTCTACTCGATATTTATCATTGAAATGATACTTGAGATTCACACGAAAGTAGAATAGTTGGCGGATGTCCATTACTTGACAATCTTTGAATAATTGATTGATTGATTGATATACTCTGTGATGATTGCATTTTCTGTAACTGGGTACTCCTGTTGAAAATAATTCGCTATTTTTTTCTATTTTTTTATTATTTCTTTCAATGTAGGGCTGATAGGTCCCGGGACTGAGAAGGAAAACGTGATTTGTTTTTGTTTAAAATCGGCTACATTGATTAATGTGATCTTTATCAAGAGCCTCACAAACATTCCAGAGGAAGATTGAACTTTTAACTGTTTAAAACAAGTTTGATCGTCCTTCAGTAGATGATCACCTAGTTTGGTGTTGGAATAAAACTATAGTAATATTCTTTAAGAATTTATCTCATGAACAAAAATTTTTTCCAAAAAAAAATCCAAAAATTATAATCAAGTTAATTCACTGAAAATTAGATAGAACCACTTCGTTGGATCAATATTTGTTGATATTTATAAAAGTCTTCGTTTCGACAGATTACTCAAATTATTTTTTCTTGGACCTGGGGACTAATGAATAGAATAATTCTTCAGTGTTATTTTTGGAGTAACTTCGGTACCGCTCGGCATACTAAAAAATAAACAAACCTGAATCAAAAGAGATTCTGCTGATGTGATGGAGGACAAACAGAAAAGTTCCCTCGGAAAAGTTTTCCCCGAAAAGTTACTGCTCAATATAAACTACTGAAAAGTCTAATTAGTCAGTAACTTGTAAAATTAAAAGTTTCTTTACTTTGCTTTCTTTAGTAGTCCATGATTGGGAAAATATATTTTTCCGTTTTCAAAGACCAAAACTCACTTTAATTCTGTCAGTTTTCCCTAAACTATACTTCAGCTAATTTTTTTTGTTTCAGTTTTGTTCATGTTTTATATTTTTGAAGAATTATTGAGTCCTTCACAAAAAATGTTTTTCGAAAGATATTGATTTACTACTCATACACCCATACTGTTTTATATTTTTTGGAAGTTCTTTTGTGACAGAATTCGAATATGGAAACGAGTAAAAAAATTAATCAAACAACTATAGGCCGATCTCTGTCATTAACAATTTTGTAAAGATTTTCGAACAATGCATTAAAAAAAGATTATTATCATTCTTTGATAAACATTCCGTCATAACTAAACATCAGTACGACTTTCTGAATAAATTATGCACTGAAAATGCATTGGACAAGTCGAGGAAGTGTTCAACCATATTCTTTGATTTAGCCAGAGCCTTTGACACCGTATCCCATAGTCTACCAATAGAAAAATTATATACATATGAAGTGCAAGATAAGACACTAGATGTATTGAATTGTTTAGCAAATAGATTACAAAGGTTTAAAATTGATGAACAGTTGAGTACCCCACAAGAAATCACTATTGGCGTTCCTCAGGGAACTGTTTTTGGACCAGTTCTCTTTCCTACTCACATAAACAGTATCACAGAAATAATCAACTTCTGTCGTCACCTCATCCGCTATGCTAATGACACAGCAATTGTATACACAGGAGAATCATGGAAAGAAGTCTATAAACTTGGTGAAGACGGGCTTTAAAAGATTGAGACATGGCTAAATTATAATCTATTGACTTTGAATGTTAGTATAAGACAAAATTTATGACATTTTCTCTACAAAACACTGATCAGCCATACAGAACAAAACTGAAAATAGAAAGTGTGAGATGCGACTCACATCAATCATGTACATGTGATGTGATAGAAAAAACTTCAACTATCAAATACTTGAGTGTTATGTTGGACCAGCATTTCAGGTACGATGAACACATAAGTTAAGTGACAACTGAGAAAGCTCATTTACACCTTTAATAATCTACGAGATATTCAAGATAGAAAGAATTTGAGAATGTGTTATACATCTTCAGCTTAGTCGGTAATACGGTATTTTATAATAGCTTGGGGTGGAACATTTAATAGTACAATGACTTGCATGCAAACAGTGCAAAACCCTTTAATGAAAATAATATCCAAGAAACATAGATTGCAAGCAAGTGAGTCTCTATATAGTGGTACCAAGTTACTGAACATGAGATCCTTATATGCTTTCCAAAGTCTGATATAGATTCATTCAAACAATGAAAAATATGATCAACGTAAATCCAAAGTGAGTAGATTCACTGATAAAATGCAACTACCATTGTTTCACAAGACCCACAATCAGATATTTGTTTTCTTTTTTGGTCCAAAACTCTACAATATGACCCCAGCACTTCTGAAAAATATCAATACTCTTTCCAAATTCCAAAAAAGATTAAAATTATACCTCGCTGAAAATGCAAAAATATTTAACAATATCTTCTGAATCCCCTACTACAAATCTGACACAAATTTTTATCATATTATATCCATATCCATATTATATCCAAGTAGTATTTATTCATGAAATACCCGCTCTCACTCCTTTCTTTGGTCCATTGCATTCACCTTCTCTCTTCAATATATTATATAACCTATAATATGAAAACTTTCTGTGTTGGTTTTTATTGTCATAAGGATTCATTTGAATTGGGAGAATAGGCACAATACAAGCATATTTTATGCTTAGGTGTAATTCTCGACTTTTAAATGAATTCAAAATAGCACATGAAATAGTTATTCATGTTATCTAATTATTCAACAGAATTTACCTGAATATACAATTGAATGTTACCTGAATGAATAAATTGGAAAATTGGAATTGGAAACTCATATATGTCATTTCATGTGGAAAACCCAACTTTGATAAATCATTCTCCCACTTGGTATCTAGGATGTGGGAGAATATTTAAAAAAAGCCCGATGCACTGATATCTAGAACATTTTTTTGATAATTTCAACACTATCAAAAGTAGTGATTCACATTGTATTGAATCGCTGAAGAATAAATACATTTGGAAAAACCTTCTTAGAATGTTCATTTCACATAAACGCAGTTTGAATCTGTTTAAAATCTGTTTTTAAACGCAGTTATCCAAATAAAAGAGTTGGAGGTGTACGGAGGTGAACCTCAAAAACGAGCATTCATAGTCCGTTGCGTATTTCTGCATTGCCCCATAAAATTACCTCATAGGAAATATGAGAATGAAAAAAAGCATAGTAGATATTCATTTGTGTGTCAGAACTTATTATAATTTTCAGTTGTCTCAGGATAAAAATGGAGCTTGAAAGTTTAGAGCAGAGCCTCTCGATGTGAAACTTCCAATTCAGAGAGGGATCTAGAAAAATTGCTAAAAGTTTTGTATGTTCATTGATACTTGTTGCCTGTGAAGAAAATGTCATATTGTAACGAATTAAAGAATTAACTGTCTTAAACTAATTTATTTTAACAATATTTCACTAATACAACTATTTATATTCACCACTTAATAACAAGTAATTTATCTTCACTGTTTGTTAATCTGCACAATTCACTTTCTAGCTATAGACTCCCGCTCAGAGCGAGAATTCGATCTTAAATAGTCCCGACGAATATTCTGGAGACATCTACCGGTTTCGGTACTAATCCGCTCTGTTCTTCGGCGTTTGTCAATCGCATTCCTACGCGGAATTTGAAATAAACGGTCAGGGCCGGCTTCAGAATCATTACAATATGATTTGTTTTGCTAGCGTTGAGTTTCAAACTGTTTGCTGCAAACCAACATTCGGCATTTTCTGGTTTATATTTTGATGAAAGATTGTGGTGTCACCTGCGAACATGATACAGGTTGAATCGACTAATAAGTAATTTAGTAAATGATAAATAGAAGGGGCCCCAGAACAGAGCCGTGCGGTACCCCCTATTTCGTTGGTACTGTTACTGACGTGATACCATTGAAGCACACTGACTGTCTTCTATCTTTGAGATACAAGCCAAAAAGAGCTAGGGCTCTTACGCCGTATAGATTTAATTTTTCTAATAGCAAATCATGATTTACACAATCAAATGCTTTTGTTGAGTCAAATAGAGTCAGTGCAGATTTCCTATCGTCTTCAAATCCTTCTACTATGTTTTCAACTGCTTTGGCTACGGCTTTTATAGTGGAGGTGTTCTTCCGAAATCCCAACTGATTTTCATGTAGCAATTTGAATTTCTCAAAGTACATAGATGAATGAATTTTCAAAATTATCTCGAATATTTTTCCTAAAAAAGAATGAGAGAAATAGGTCTGAAATTATCTGAAAGATCACCAGTTTTGTGTATCGGGATAACTTTATGGTGTCCTTCAAATATTTCACTGCCATAAGTACTTCTTCTTCAACAACAGGTTCTAGAAAGAAGGAGCTCTGTGTCGTGGGTATATTTACAAATAATTCTGAAAAATTAATATTTGTCATGGGCAAGGATCTTATAATTTTTTCCGATATGTGGCCAAAAAACTGTTGGAATCATGGGCGTGTGAGGTAGTGTCAAATTTTTTATTATTCAGACGATTTCTTTCGTAATTTATTTAACACCTCCTAAAGTAACATAAACATTAACGTGCTTTGCTTTGCTCACAATATATTAAAAGTATCGAAACAAAACAATAGCTGGAAGAAATTTAGATAAGTGAATATCTTGCGGTCCGGTTCTAAGGGAGTACCTAAACTTAAGCATTATTTGTGGGAATCCCCCCAAAAAATGCGGTTTGTTTTCAAACATAGACAATGTGTGGGTTGCCATATGTGTAAAAAAGTAAATAACTACTGTTGACGTTATCACCATCTAGACCCCCCGCCCCTTATGTCATAAAAAATTTGCAAAGCAAAAGCCCCCCGCCCCCTATAGTGTTTATGTAGTACTTGAACGTCCCCATATCTAATAATAATAATGTTTATTCATAAATAGCGAAAAAAATACGGACCTATTGTTACAAAATAAAATGATTTTAAAAAACTTTGTAATATGAGGCTTAGAATAAACAAAAAATCCACCGAAGCTGATATTATCAGCTTGTGTGTGGTGACATATTATTAAGGTGTGATTTTGACGAATCAAATAATACAGTCAAATTGATGGAAAAGAAAACAAGGGTAAAAATGAGATTAAAGGTTAACTAGAAGAATGTGTTTTCAACTAGCTTGAGAGTTTTAAATATAGCTTAATTATAAAAATAGCAGTAGACCAAAGTTGGAACAAAAATGGCTTAAGAAAAGTGTAAACGATATAATTTTGTTCCAAGGAAATAATACTAAATAATGATACCAAAAAACCCATAAAAATAAAATTACTATTCAGATTATCATAACGATAAGATTGAGAGTATTCAGCAGAATATACGAATTGTAACTATAATTTGTTGTGAAGTAAGGATAATTAGTACAAAAGAATCGTTTCAAACATTATATTTACATCATAAATTAATCATGAAATATGGGGCAAGCGCGATCATGAAAATCAGGATAGTATAACTTGTGTTGATGTGATGATGGCATGCCTCAGATTTCCACAGAAAAATATAACAGAATGAGTGTGTGAAAAAATATTTTAAATAGCCTTATTTTTAATATCAATCATAGTATGTATTTTTTATATCGACTAATGGATGTGTTAAAATTCTTGATTTCGAAATCAGCCATAACTTCAGCTTCTGCTTGAATAGAGATAATGATTTTAGTTGTTTCAATTCTATCCTATATTTAAATTTTTTCAGTACCAGATCCCAGGCTTATTCCTGGACGGGGACAACCGAGCATGAACAGACAAGCTGCCCTACAAACAGTTCAACCAACTGGAAACTGTTTTCTTCCTGCAACTGACAACAGATCTCGCAACAAGAGAGGAAAAGGAAAGTGAGTATTTGTTGTGTTGATTAGTTTTATAAATGTCTGATTTAGCCATGAAAATTTGGAGGAGATGCCTCCTGATAACTAGTTCATTTCTCATTGGCAAAATTTGAAGTCGATATGTGAACTCATTTATGAATCAAAGTGATCAATCATTGAATTTTTGAAGCACATACAGTTTTTTCAAATCATATTTTTAACATCTGTTGAGGTTCATCTTTCATAGCCAGCGTCATTACTGAAGAAACCAAAATTTGAACTGGTAGACTGTGGTCCACTGTCATTGCTGAAACTCCGAGATACATTTTTCGTCATTACAGTCATACTACTGATGTGTCTGCTGTAGTAGCAAACAAAAAGTTTCGAGTTTCATGTTCGTTTCGACCAAGAACTAGAGCCCGGATTTTACTTTCTTTAATGTGTTGAGGTTGCCCATAAATTACGTTTTCCATTAAATATTAGCTTCAGAATATTTAATATATATTTGACTGATTCACTAAGGTAGGAAAGATGTTTATAAATCTTGAGTGTTAGTGAAATGACTTGACTCTCTAGCAAACATGATAATTTCTAGGCTATACACTTCACTTCAGGTAAGTTTAGGTATTTGGTTTCTATGTAACATTATGGACCTTTCTTCAGCACTGAAAATTCGTATTATCATATAATATTGATTGCAGTTTATTTCAACATATTTCTGTCCATATCCCTTATTTGTTGCATCCTGCAAAATCTTGCTATGTCTACGATTGAATGCTACTACGGACTTCAGATCGAAGCCTTTGGAAGGCTGTTCAAGTCACTAGTGTGTTACTTTTGCTTCACGAATGCTATATGTTATGTTTCAATCCAGAGAAGGTATGTCTCCTTCTTAGGTTGCATCAGGTTCTATGACCATTTCTACATTTAGGACACCCACATTATTTATCTATCGTGATCTCCACACAATTTTCCTCTAAAATATAGAATTGGATTTGTACTACACCAAAAAGTAAATAGTGGTTGAACACTGACAAAAATATTTTATATGATCATTACGCGACAGGTTTATTTACATTGCTCTTACTGTTGAAATTTTTATAAACTTTTCTATTAATTTGGAGTTGATAATTTACCAGAAAAATAAAAATTTCAAGTTAATCTCTGGAAAAAAGGATGGAATCATTTTAATCTTTTTTCAAGGTCATTACAAAGCCGGATATAAATGAGGTCAATTATATTTTCCCTTACGAACGCGCCATCTATGGGATTAATAGAGAACTAAATCCTCGGTTCCTCAAGGAGCCGAACATTTTCATTAAAAATGCTTATTTTAGACATGAAATACTTGTATACTTTGTTTTTCCATATGAATATTTTGTCTGCATTCATTTGAATTATTTACATTGATTGAATAAATGAATGCTTCATCTGATTAACCATTGATGATATCTGTGTCGGTACTCTTCCAATGTATATCTGAGAGATACATTACCTATGTAATCTTCACTATAATATTCTCTAATAATTAATTTCCAATGAATATAGGTAAACTCACCATATCAGAAATGTCTGAATATGGATTAATTTTACCTTTATATCAAAATTATAAATGAAAATAATTATTCCTAATTATAAAATGATTGATGATAAAATACATTTTGAAAACAATGAATATTTAACAATTACTGTTATCAAATGAACAACGCTTTTTTTGTTTTTTGTAGAACCAACCGTCAATCTGGGCTGCCTCCTAGCGGAAGATAAGTTCACTGAGAATGGTGTCTAAAGTATTATATGAAGACTTTTATTATTTACGTTAATAAAAGGTAAAACATTATGATATTATCTATTAACAATGTTTATATCAATCGAAGTACCCAGAATTGCCGAGTAGAAGTTCAGAGTTACTTTCTATTTTTGTTATCACACCTTTGTGAAGCTGATAACAATTTTCCACTATTTTCTAGTAAACATGCCAATAACAACTTTCATTCTGCTTCGAGAACAAAAAAAAAACAAACTATTTTTGTAGCATATGAATAATCTAATTTATTAGGATGTTTTAAACGTCATTAACTCTAGTGGTAACTTAGGTTTAAACAAACTATCTTGAGTGCTGCCAATAAAAATTTGAATCATAGGATACTCTTGACGTCTCCCTTTTCACATAAATAATATTTACAACATAGCTGTCATCAACATGTCAACAACATGTTTTGTAACTGTAGTTCCAAACTTATTCTACAGTCATGACATCTTCTTTTTCCATTCTATTTGTACAGTTGTTTGCATAAGTGACAAGACGTTTGAAATTTCTCAGCTATGACAACTAAACTTCACTTATGAACTAAAATAAAATCATCGCATTCTAGTCGACAATGTGTCCCCCGTTTGTCAAAGTATTTTTATTCAGACTTGCCTCTTTACTAAGAACGTGTCAAACTTTTTAATTGTACTGGTAAAATGAATACATTGATTTTTATAACTAGCCAAGGGGTGTCTTTGAGAGTTTTACTCATTAAAATACTTTGCTATGTATTGTTGTATTAGGAATTCCAGTTTGATTTTTTTCCAAATTGTAATGCAACTTGTACTGGGTATTCCATTATACTAGGAGAAGACGTTTAATGTTATGTGGGATTCCCATCTGAATCATTATCAAACGTTACAATTGTAACTATTCCACCTCTGATATGACTTGATACTCAAGATTGGAAAGCTCATTACCCAAAGATCATATTTCTATAAATTTTGAATGATCCACTATGTAATTGCAAAACAACCTATTAATGAAATACATTGCATCAAACTTCAAATTAAAAAAGTTTAACAGTATTGTATGAGAACATGGACTTGTTGTAGTTGAATTTTTTAAACTATCAGAAGGTATCATATCCCACGAGAGGATCCGGAAATTGCTTGTTCAACTCTGGCCAATGAAATGATGAGTTTATTGTTTGATTTCTTTTCATAATAACTTGTCAATACTAGTTTTATACTTTGAACAATACATTATCTGTCAAAAAGTTGTGTTTGTTATGTTTTTATTAAACGATGACAATGCTCATTATCTATATTTTCATTTTTTTATATAACATCATTTGGTAGTGAGTTTAATCGACTCAGTAGCAGAAACTTTAATATCAAGAAATAACATGTTTTTTGGATATCTAAGAATATCTAACGTTGGAAGATCCAAGTTTAGTTTTGCTTGTTTCACTCCTTTTGAGCTATGCGTAATCCTAGTTTGAACACTTTATAAAAGAGATAGATGAACTTGTTGTTGGCACGTTGTAAGTTGTTTCATTTTGAGGTATAGGTATTACTTTCCAAAAAAATGCTCAATGTTGCAAGTTTCACACAAACAACAAAGCACAATATTCTCGAGACCAATTTGGATTTTCAGATTTCATGCAAAATGTCATGTTTATTCTTAAATGAGGGTGTATTTCATACAATGCAAATATCTTATTACACAAAGAAAAGAATCTGATTTGGTCATTTTTTTTAAATTTCGTCTAACATCGAACATGAAAAATATGTGTTTTATTTCTTCAAACTACAATATATTGGTTTTTGTTATATAAGCTCACTTCATTTACTAAAGTCCTAGATATCTGACGGTTTCTTATCCTAAGAAACTACTGCCTTTGAAATACTTCTTTCTATCAACTGAAAACAATCAAAACTATGTGATAATTTGTCTTCTGAGGTTCTCTCTAATACATTACTTGGTATTTGATTTAAGCATATTTTCAATCAAACTTCGATAAAGCATTGTCTTTGCTTTACAAAAAAAGAAATAAGCTTTGTGTGACATGCACATTTCATTTATTACATTTATTTTCTATGTTTCTTTCAGAGGATAAGGGACCTGGGAACGATAAAAAAGACAATCCTGTGCTTTGTATTTTAATTGTAAAAATATGTTGTTCTTGCAATAAATACCAAGGGTCCATTCTCAGTTGTTGACGTTATACGTTGTGAGATGTTTTACCGAATTGTTGTTTTATGTTGTAAGAGGGGTCGCAATCTGATCCTGAAATTATAATAATTTTTCATTTCCAGTGTTTTTTTTTCAAATATCATCCTGATTTTTTCTTGGCGGGTATATCCGTCTTTTGGAATATAGCATATTCAAATTAAACTTCAAGAACCTTTTTAACGTTAATGATTAAAAAATCAATGAAAAGTATGATTTTTTAAAGAAAAAATGGTAACAATTTATAAATTATAGCTTATTGTCCGAATCAAAGAACCACATCTTCAATAGGAGCTAGTACAAAAATCCTCAAAAGTTTTTGAGTTGTTCAGACTAACTTTCCACCACCACCAGATGTTGTTTCCATATGAATGATAACCCTCAGAAGTTTGACACTTCTGTGGACTAAGGATTTACGAGGTCTTATTTTCACATATTTTATTTTCACACTTCACTATTTTTCAATAAACTGAGTGTTTTTTATGTTCAAGATCATGCTTCATTTACTTCAGCAGTGTACACTAATCTTTAATAAATCATATCAAAATGATTATGATTTAAATGATTGTTGAATATGCTATATTCACTTTGGTTTTCTATTCAAACCTCAATTCTCTTTCAAACTCAGATTAACACCCCTCATTACTGATTTTAAGGTTTTTATTGTTATTTGTATATTGTATTGACTTTATTGAGATTTTATGAATGATGTTGATTTGTTGATTGTGACTTTGATGTGATACACAGATGTTTTTTGATACAATCAATATGTTGATACATTTTTGAAAACTAGTCGCAGGTTATTTTAAGTTTCAATTGAGGATGGTATGTCCGTTTTGAAATCCATCCATTTCTGGAGCTTATACAATTTTTTATTGAAATTCTAGATGTCAATTACAGTAGAAATTCATGAACCTTTCGTGAAACTATGTACTTAATTTTTGAAGTGTCTGTTTCTCTTATCTCTCTATTGAAAGGTACCTCATTAATTTTTCAGTGTTTTAAATAGAAATTTAAACTTCTTTCTCCAAGTAGTATTATCTCTGTAGACGAAACATTTTTGTTTAATTATATAGATATGTGTATATTATTTGTTTCTTTATTTTTGTTCTAATGTGCCTCATACAGTTAAATAAATGTATTTGATAGGACGTTAACTTTTTTCTGCTTTACGGATATATTACTCTTTGAATGATGAACAATTCCCATAAAACAGCCATAGTTTTATGTAAATTGAAAGGTCAGAATGCTTATTAAATTTTATTTCAAAGTGACACCAAAAAAATCCAACTATTTATGTGTTACTAAATCCCATTCGAGTCCTGTTTCTGTTGATAATTTTTTCTGTGATGGAACTCTACGGCTTGATCTTCAGAAGAAGTGTGAAATATGAATATGCAGAGTAGAGAACCTATAAAAAAAGGGATCTTATATTTTTGGGAAATAAAGTTTTTGGCTTTCTAATACTCCGTCTTGTTACAATAATACCAACTGATTTGTCATTTTTGAGTATATGAGTCTTATGATTCTTAATTGGAAATGTCTCCTAACACCCCGTTAAATAATAACAATTAATATTTGTAGAGGGTGAACAAAAATTATTAATCAATTTCAGTTTGTTAATGATTTCACAACAAATGAAATACATCAGTAAATTGAGCGAAACTGAATAATGCTACAGTAAAATTAGATGTTCAAAGTGCCATGCATCAGCCTTTTGACAATAAACGAATCTGCAGACACATTCTTCTCGTACATTGTAAATAAATTCTGATTCGACTAATTTTGACCTAATTCGATTTTTAAAAAACCAACCAGATCTTTAGGTGAAAAGAAGGTCAACCAATATTGGAATAAGGCGAAAGTACATGTTTTTTTCTCCATAAAGTAGTACTAGAACATCCAGATTATTATGAAATAACCCGAAGTACATTTGGGTTTTATTGAAAAACAATGATATTGTGGCGTGGGGGGAAACATAATGAAACTTGGTTGAAGGTCACACCGGATCGAAATGTTTTCAAGATGGAACAATTGGCGGTAGACAACTTGTTCCACTGCATCTTCAGGAAAAAAGCGTAGTATATAGAGAGTCCTGATGGATTCGTTGAAGATGACCTTTCAACTTTTATTTCTAAGCGAAACAACAATGGTGAATTGGACATCAGGGTTGACAATCATTTCCCAAACGAACACTAATGAAATAACATTTGCGGCAATTACTCGAAGGTACCAATAGGCAAACTCATAAAATCATGTGGATACAGGAATAACTGACCTATGCTAAGAAAAAATACCCATTCTAAATAGAAAATAAGTAGAAATAAAGAGAAGTTACGTGTATCCTGTATAAGAATTTTTCATACTGCTAAGTGATGTTTTTGATTGAGAATATAAAATTACAATAGGAATGCCAAAAATGAAAACACCACTAACATGGCGACTATATCAATGGTTTGCACCAAATGGTGCATTTAAATTAAGAAACATCATTTCAAGAGAAAGGAAACGCTAGTCATTTTTGTTGGTCTGATAAAAACCGGAAAACTGACCACGTATTGGGGGAATCCACAGAAGTATCTTATTTCCGTGAGGCAAATATGGCATTTGAAATGAATAAGGACGTTTATTACTGTTTAACAGAAATACAGTAAACCCAGTGTTTTAACAAACTCAATTCAATAATCAAATCAACCTTCAAAATTGTTGATAACCCATTCTAAACTTAGTTGGTTTTTGGGGTGCTTCTCGTGAAGTTTCAAGGGGATACAGACTTCTGGATATGCTGATGTAACAGAAATCTGATAATGTTCTCGAGCAACTGTTGATTATTGAGGTGAGTACACAGAAAGTTATCGATAGAGTGAACTAGCAATCGTTTCCAAATTCTCAAATTCAAACTTGATGTATATACTTTTTTCTTGAATATAATTTAACACCCCGAAGAAAATATTCTTATGACAGTATTTTCATAAACAGTTTGTAAGGAATATATAGTTTAAGTTTATTACAAGTTTCATACCTGAGTTCTAATAACCGCTCAAGAATCGAGGGTGTTGTCAAATAAAAATAGATGGAGATCTCAGAAAAACGGATGAAGATGATGACTGTTTGCCTTATATCAATCCTGCTTTCGCAGTGGTAGCTTGCGGGACTCTCTCAAAATATTTCAAACTTCACAAAATCGAAAAGTCTATCCTTGTTCATAAAAAAACCTCTCCACGAGAATGGAAATTGCCATGATGCTTCCTAGGTGGCTCAGGAGTTATTAATATAGCCTACCGAGAACATGATGGTAGTGACCATAGTGGATGATGCCGTTGACACTGAACGGTGTTGACATTGTTTCAGTTTAATTGAGACTTGCTTTAACTTTTATTTGCATGTTTCCATACGTTGTCATATACAGTGCGGTTCATATGTATGGATTAAATTCATTTTTAGCGTTATTATGTACTATGTGAAAAGAACCTGAAACAGGTCGATTTTTATCCTTAAATTGACAAATTACAGTATGAAAATATTATCCCCTTCCAGCACCCCTTCTGAATTATAAGCACCTCGAAAATTTTAAATAGCAAAGGGGGTCGTGTGGCACCTTGTTGGAAAGGGATTTTAGTCTTCTGTTCAGCAATATAAAGTTTTTTAAGTTTGGTGCAATCATAACTGAGAAAATTGATTTTTAGAATGTAAAACTTTGATAATGTCTCTAGGTATCACAAAACTTTACGTAGAATGAAGATAATAATGCCACATAATATTTACGTATTTCAATGTACTTTACAATTAAATTAAATGTTCAACTTCAGATTTCAAATAACCCCATAAGAAGTAATCGAGAGGTGTCAAATTGGGAAATCTAGCCGGCCAATCGGTCGTTTCACGTCTTCCAATCCACCCCTTGGGAAAAACCTAGTTTAAATAATTTCTAACTGTACGTGCCAAATGCTGTGGAGCTCTGTATTGTTGGTAGTACATAGTTAGATCTATCTCATTTGAATGATTGACATCAGGAAATTGTATTTGTAATGTAGGCACTGAAAAGTTATTCAAAAAATCCAGATAAACCTAACCATTAACAGTGCCCTCAAAACAATAAGGGTCAATAATTTTATTGTTCATGATACCAGCCCAAACGTTAACTTTTTTAGGATATTGAGTGTGAGTCGCACACATCCAGTGAGGATTTTCTCTGCTCTAATATCTACATTTCTGTTTGTTAACTGTTCCGTTTAAATGAAACGTCGCTTCATCAGAAAACACTATTGCAAATCTGCGTTCATTCTGTCTATCAACAATTCACATAATTCTTGCCTTCTATCAGGATCATCTCCATTTAATTCCTGAACCAACTGAATTTTGTAAGGGTGGTATTTTTCTTTATGCAAAACTCTCAAAATAGATGATTTACTTACATCATTGTCGACGGCAAGTTCTCGAGTTGTCTTATGCAGATTTTCCTCAATCTCTAGAAGTACATCTAACTTTTTTTCATCAGTAAACTGAACATTTCCACCTGGTTTTCCAATATTTTTTACATGCCTAGTTTCACGAAACTTATTTTTAATTTTGCTAACTGTAAACTGCGACACGTGTTGACCAGTGTTTTTATCATTAAAAATTTCACAAGCCTCCTTTTGACTTCTTGTTTTATTACCACAACCAATCATAATTAAAATGTCTATTCTTTGAGTCTCGGACAAATGAGCCATAATTAAATTTATTATGCCCACAAATATTATACGTCTTTCAGTAACTTCAAATACCTAAATGACAGCGGCCTACTAGATTCATATCAATTGTTTATTTGGCTTTTTGTCTAATATTTTAGTATCTTCAAAGATTTTTCCAGAATTCAAGGTTAGTAAGGAGCGTGTTACAGAGATGGTCTGATTAATAGATCAGTTCATTGCCAAGAAGTGAATAATGATGGTCATTTTGAACATTTAATTCAATTGTAAAAATTAATTTTCTCAGTTACGATTGCACCAAACTCAAAAAACTTTATATTGCTGAACAGAGAACTAAAATCACTTTCCAACAAGTTGCCACACGACCCCTTTTGCTATTTAAAATTTTCGAGTTGGTGCTGGAGGGGGATAATATTTTTCTACTGTAAATTGTCAACTTAAGAATAAAAATCGACCTGTTTCAGTTTTCTTTCACATAGTACATAATAACGCTAAAAATGAATTCACTTCATACATATGGATTGCACTGTATATTTATTGTCAGTCGGAGCCGGTCTGTTCGACGTGGGTGCTTTATTCACTAACTCAAATCAACCGCCGTGTTGGTCGATAATTCAAGCCCCAGGCTGCACGACCGATTTTCACTTGTTATCGTCCAACCCGTGTTAGGAATCACACGTTGAAAGGTGATACCTCGTTAGTCCTTAGCTCGCACTTCACTTCTGAGGGTTGTCGTTCGTAGGGGTGCGATAGATTTTGAACAGATTTTTTTCAATAGATTCATAAATAACATTCTTTATATATTACCTGTGTATTGTTCTCCAGGTACATAGGAATCTGGATTTCCGGAAATGTCAATTCTGTATCTGCCAAGGTCCTCTTTGTATCTAGGAGCAGTAACTCCCTCTGGAATCATATCACACCTCAGGCCAATTTTACAGGAAACTGTCTTCAAAAACAGTAAGTAGAGGAATATTGTTCTGGTTTCCATATCCTGTTGGGAAGAAAACCTATCTCAATGAAAATATTTTGACATTCTTCTTTTTCTCAATGTAAGAAAAGTTATGAAAAAATGTAATGAGCTTATTGTTTTACTGAGATCCTGAAACCGAACTCTTTTTTTTGTTACATCGGTTTTCCTACTAAGTATTCAATAAATCGGGTGGATTATATGCACCTAACAAATTTCAAGCGTAATTTTCACTGTGGTGCAAAGGTTTTCAGATCAAACGAATTTTGGCAATCATATTGAGGCTTTCAAATGCAAACTAGCACCTGTATTTATTTGAAGGTGATTGACAATGTTTTATGATGAATTTCACTAGTTCGGACTTCCATTGTCTAATATTTAATGATTTAAAATCCGTGAGACACAAAGTTAAGGTATTCCAAGTCACGTTAGTTCACGAAGTTTCGATTGTTGGTATCTACGTCTTCGTCTTCGGGTGATGATTCCACTAATTCCTCCGAGAGATGACTATTTATTGGTCGTT
>WOGP01002741.1:0-16209 GCA_015342065.1 Leptinotarsa undecemlineata | reverse complement strand
CACACCTCAATGCAAGATGTATGTACAGGACGATGAAACTATCAAGCATGTCCTATGCGAGTGTCCGGAGTTATCGTCAATAAGAAAGTGTGTGTTCGGCGAGTCTTGGCCTACACCTGCCGATATAAAAGAGATGTCTCCCAGTGATCTTTCCACCTTCCTGGAAAAAACAGGATGGTTGATAACCTAGGAGGACAACTCCTCAAAAGGAAGTACAATGGGTCACATTTCACGATATGAATGAAAGTAGCTGCTTTCAGTTTTTTACTTTCAAATATTGGTCGACAACTTTCCTGATAATCCAAATAGAAGTCTAAGTATCCCTTTCTGGCCATAAATCTGTTGATTAAGATTTGAATTGGTCATGACAAAATAAATTCTGTGTAAAGCGGATTCAACTATACTTGATAGCAACTGTTTCATAGCATGGTACGCTTCATTTGAATGCAATAATTTGAAGCAGAAGCTCATGAATTATACAAATGTCTCTTGTAACATCTTTTCCAAAATGAAATTCTACTGGCACCGATTTGAAGATATTAATATTGAGTTAATTTCTTTGACACCTAGATTTGAACTCATCCACGAACTTTTATAATTTGGTGACAAGTTGTTCAGCATTATGGTCCGAAATAATTATGTTACAAGATCAATAGTTATATGACTATTAATCACTTGCGGAGGTAGATCATCAATGTATAAGAACTCTGAAGGTCCAAGAACTGAGCCTTGGGACACACCAATCTTCATGTTTCTTTAATTTTCTTGTATTTCAAGGCAAGCCTAAATCAGTTGAATTAATTACTTATTATTACTTAATATTAAAGAAAAACTGATTCGAATGATGTTCTAAAAATAAAAGAGAGGACACTTTCATTACTGTCAATTTTAAATTCTATATATTCTCGAGAATACAATAAGGAGCTGTCATATTGAGCAACATTATTTCCAAATATTCTGTTGACTCTTCTTGCAAATAGTGCTGAAAGAGGGTGTATTGAATAAATTTGCCTATTGTTGCATACACTCTATAAATGTCCTTTTCATTTGACTTTTTCAAATCTTCAGGGAAGTAGCCCTGAACGAAAGATGGATTGATGATATG
The DNA here is from genome assembly GCA_015342065.1 of Leptinotarsa undecemlineata. Lineage (NCBI taxonomy): Eukaryota > Metazoa > Arthropoda > Insecta > Coleoptera > Chrysomelidae > Leptinotarsa > Leptinotarsa undecemlineata. Next base: position 15,104 of record WOGP01002741.1, on the reverse strand, counting down.
AGTTAACGGTTTAATTTAATGAAGGAAAATGCTTTCTTTTTATTCTTCATCACAGAAAGAGTATTCTAAACGTTGTTTCCAGAAAACGACAGATATGAAGAGACGTATTTTGATCAAAATACTTAGATAAGGTGAAATTCAATGAATTCGAAAAGTGACCGGCAGAATTGTAATCTGGGTTAGTTATTTTGACAAAGTTTATATAGTTTCAACTGCAAAAAAATAGCATAGAGTATATTCTTCTTCAAACGTCCATAACCTGAATTTCTAATCAATTTTCATTCATATTGATTTCATTTATCAACATTTCTTATAATATCAACATTTCAATGGTTGAACTTGCATTCTAAGCGATAGGGATATAATATTATGAGATGAGAGGTGGTAATTATTCCACTCATCTCATGAAGGCGTTTGATACTATAACTTACTTCTATATACTTATTGAAAAATTTCGTCGTCAAGGAATTTGAAGTGTACCTATCGAATGGATTGAATGGGGAGAAAGGGGAGGAAGCAAATGCTCACGCGTGAAAACCCCAAATTTGATGAAACTTACGTGAAAGTTGAAATACCTCAGGGTACTTCAACTCCCTTTGTTTGGAAATTGTATGGTACAATCACAAATTCAACAGTAGCTGAAGCGAATAATACCTACTTAGGCCAAACCACTACAAATATTTCAGATTTTCCGCACAGCAAAGTTGTAAATACTGCTTTCGAAACCAACAACAACTTAGAAATGTACATGAAAAATAACAAAGATAAAAGTTCAGAGTCGAAAAAAATAGGACTGTATAAATTATCGTGTGGGTCATGTCCGATGTTTCATATAGGTCAAACTGGAGGAGTGTTCAAAGCCCGCATAAAGGAACACTAATATAGTTTCCAGAATAGAAAAATAAATTCCACATATGCCACTTATTCAATCTCAGGGGGACATGAGTTCAATAATGAATACAAACCCCTCCGTTTCCAGAAGAACGGTTAGAAATAAACAAATTCAAAACTCTCAACGAGTTTCAGTTCGGTTAAGTTTCAGAAAAATTAGGACTATATAAATTATCGTGTTAGTCATGTCAGATGTTTTATATAGGTCAAACTGGAAGAGCGTTCAAAGCCCGCATAAAGAAACACAAACGTAGTTTCCAGAATGTAAAAATAAATTCCACATATGCCACTTATTCAATCTCAGGGGGACATGAGTTCAACCATGAATATAAACCCTCTCCGTTTCCAGGAGAACGGTTTGAAATAAACAAATTCACAACTCTCAATGATCAAACTGAATCGAATATTTCGCCATTATTGCAGGTAAAAATATTTAGGTATATTCACAGGTATACTTCCGAAAAATTTATTGATATAGTTAATGAATCCATACCTGTCCTTTTAAGGTAAATTCATTCATTAGGCAGACGAGTAGGTAATAGGTTAGAGTATAAAACGATTGTAATTTAGAAGTAACTTTCAGTTTATGCTTGAGGAAGCTATTGCATAGCGAAACACGTGTCGAGGTTTTTGTAAAACCTTTTATAGTGAAAATCATACATTAAACTGTATTAATTAGTTTTTTATCACAGATGTCGCCTATAAATGTGTTGAATAATTTCACATATACGGCTTAAGAAACGGACTGACTGTTATTTTGACAGGAAACAAAATTAGACTGTATCGAGAAGAGATACATATATGTATGAAAAAATTAATATTTTGAAATTGTATTCTGTCTTGTACCTACAGAATGGATTCTGGTAAATGCTTTCCGGAAAACAAATACTTCTTCGATTAATATCACGATGAACATCCTGATGCCACCACCGTCTTGATATGTTGGGAAAGATGGATTTTTTGAGATTCCATTTCCATGATTTTTAATAAATATTTCAGGTTTGAATGTATATATCAACGTTCATATTTTCATTTACAGTATTTCTATTTGTGTTTTGTCTCACTCATCCAATGAGTTGAAGAAACCTAGAAAGATAGTAACGAAATCAATCAAGATTCATTTCACGGAATTGAATTCCTATTAAATTTCTTGTCCAGTCCCAATCCATCATCAAATCGAATTCAAATTTCCCTAGAAAGTATCTGCAGATGGCTAAGGACGTATAATAGTAATAAAACTGTGCAAACCATATGAACTCCCCAGATATATTTAATTCCAAAATATCGTTCGTATATGATCAGAACAGAATAGGATTCAATACTGAACCTGAATACTGAACACAGATTGACAAAAATCTGTGAATAGTGGTTAGTTTTTACCAACTGGCTACGGTTCTTCAGGGACGACTGAGATAAACAGTAGCATAATTACCGTTCTCATCACGTTTTTTCACCCTCATCCAGTTATTTCAATAATCCCAGGAAGATAGTAACGAAATCAATCGAAATGCACTTTATGAAATCAATTTCCAGTTTCATCCTTGTTTAATTTCAATCAATTATCAAATCGAATTTTAAATTCCTCAAGAAATTATCTGCAGATGGCTGCGAACGAATAATCATTCGAATTGAACTTTAAACAAAGTCGTGATTAGAACAGACCGAGAAATACCAAGCTAGTCACCGTGAAATGGCCAGGTCTTAACTCCGTCTGCAACCCCGATACTTCGGATATCCGCATTTCTCTGCTTAATCTAAGCTGTAATGATCCTATCGCGGGCTGAGATGGATATTGAACTGGAAGTCTTTCATTACTTTTTTAAATCGCTTTCGCTACTCTCGTCTCTGGTTCTTATGGAAAACCCCCGCACGATATTCTTGGTCACGATGTCGGTATTCGTGCATATCGGCTGAATCAGAGTGGTCCTTGAAAATTATCCCCACAGTGGAACTGCGTTATGGAATAGAAATTTATGGGTCACTGAAAATTTTCTAACATACATATTTCTCCAAAGCATACACGAAAAGGTTTATTGGACTAGTAAAAATAGAAAAAATATTCACACAATAAAATTAAACGTCTTAATGGAAATTATTCACCAATATAAAATAAAACACTGAAAATTGAGTTTATGTACAAACATGCAGATGAACTTATACAAGTCTATCTGCCTTACAAACTGAAATTTGGGAATTCGTCTCCGATGTAAAAGCAGTTGTTTATCAAGAACTTGTGAAGTTAATTTTTCAGTACTGCCTCACTTTAGTTTCAATTATTGGATTTATTTTATTGGAATATTTCACCCCTATATATTTAGTACAATTTTTTGATTGATTTGGCTGTTATTTGATAAAGATCCATACAAATATAATGCACTACACACAAACATGTTTGAATTTTCAATTTTAATAATTTTTATTGTTTCGAAATAATTTTGCTTTAAACCTTCATTTTCTAAGTGTAACATTCCGAAATCTCTGTTGAAAACATGATTTTTTTCTAAAAGGTAATTTGAATTTGTTGAATTTATTTCTCAATAAGATAGTTCATATGATGTTCTTAAATGCGATTCCTAATTGGTCTTGCACTTTGACCAATATATACCTCAGGACGACACAATTCAATTCATATACTCCTGATTTCTCGAATTTGGATGATTTTTCTTCATCATTTTCATCTCCCAAATAACTATAACCCAGTCGCTTTGCCATCAGTGATATCAAAAATCATGAAGAAAGTCGTAAACCACCATATTCTCATATATTTGGGAGGCTTCCATATATTGAGCGTTCATCAATATGGCTTTCGGAAACAAAGATCAACAGGCGACCTTCTTTCATATGTCACCCATATTTGGTATAACGCAATCCAGAAACAGGGAGAATCAAAAACTGTTGCGCATCATATTTCAAAGACCTCTGACCGTGTGTGGCATAAGGGTTTGTTAGTCAAACTTCGATACTATGACTTGTCGGATCATTTTTGTATATGACTCTTCAGCTTCTTGAAAGAACATTCCCTACAAGTGGCCGCCGATTGATATATCTTGCATACTTCCACCAGCGACGCTGGTGTTTTTCGGGGATCCATATTGTTTCTAACCCTCTTTTTACTATATATCAACGACTTAATGGAAAAAAACAAGTATCCAATATATTGTTTTGCAGCGGGAGGTTGCATATCCTAATGAGGATTTGGAAGTGATTTCGAATTAGTATGAAAGTAACCAGGTTCAATTCAATGCCACAAACACCCAGACATCGGTTTTCTCGTTTTCTCCAAGAAGATGAATGTCTCTGAACTGTATATAATAATGTCAGGTCAGAAAATTTCGCTTTCTGTTCTAACAAGATTGTTGGGGGTTAAAATGGACACTAACATGTCTTGGGAATCATGTCGCCGGAATTGGAAAGGCTGCTTTTCGAAAGCTTGGAACTTTGTTCCGAACCAGAAAACTGTACACACCTCAGCAACTTCTGATGTTTCATAAAGCTCAGATCAGGCCTTCTTTGGAGTATTGTTCTCATGTATGGAGCTCTGCCCCCAAACATACCCTGAAGTTGCTAGATTCCATCCAGAAAAAAGCCATCCGCCGAACTGGAGACGCGAACATAACGTGCAACCTTGATAGCCTGGAATATCGAAGAAAAATTGAAGATTAGTTTCTCTTCTATAGATACTTTCACGGAAAGTGTTGAAGTGACTCGGCACATTTCATTTCCCCAAGAGCGGTACATATCAGAAATATGCGACGGATTGTAGCTGCTCATCGTTTTGGGGTTCAACTTAGTACACTTCAAACTTCACTGTTGAAAAACTGTTTCATTTTCAGAACTGCGTTTAAGTGGAAGAATCTTCCTGAGAACATAATATTGTGAACGTTCGGAGTGAACTCTGTTTTCGCAGTTAACACCCGGAAAACAGTTTTCGAGCTATTTACCGGAATTTTTGGCCGTAGCAGAGACATATTGAAGATTTAGTCGTGATAAGACATACAGGATTTTGAATAAAACGAACTTTGTTATTCATTTATCAAGTCTTGGAGTGAACACGAATAATGTGCCACTAAAACCTATCGTATATTCGATAGATTCACCAACTTATGAGCTGACTGAATATATGACAACTATAGCCACTCACAGTGAAGACAGAGTCATTTATTAAAGACTGGGGACATTTCATCAAAAATATTAGAGATCTGAAATTAGGTCCTGGAGATATGTTGGTGAGTTTCGACGTGGTCTCTTTGTATACAATTGCTCCCATCAAGGACACGATAAGGGTGATTAACGAAGTATTTCCAGAAGATATAATCACGCTCTTGGCTCATTGTTCAACATCAACTCATTTTCAGTTTTAACAAACTAATGGTATGGCAATAGACAATAGACCTATCGTAAATTTGATAGGTTCACCAACTTATGAGCTGGCCAAATATATGATAACTACACCCGCTTCTAGTAAAAACAGAGCCATTTATTGAAGACTCGAGATATTTTTTGAAAATATTAGAGATATGAAGTTAGGTTCTGGAGATATGTTGGTGAGTTCCGAAGAGATCGTTTCATACAGAATGTCTTTGATCACGGACACGATAAGGGTAATTGACGAAGTATTTCCAGCAGATATAACCACCCTCTTGGCTCATTGTTCATCATCAACTTATTTTCAGTTCGAACAAACTATTGGTATGGCAATAGACAATAAAACCTATAGTAAATTCGATAGGTTCACCAACTTATGAGCTGACCAAATATATGACAACTACAGCCGCTTCTTGTAAAAAAACCAAGCCATTTATTGAAGACTCGAGATATTTTTTCGAAAATATTAGAGATATGAAGTTAGGTTCTGGAGATATGTTGGTGAGTTTCGATGAGATCGCTTCGTACAGAATTGCTCCGATCAAGGACACGATAAGGGTGATTAACGAAGTATTTCCAGCAGATATAACCACGCTCTTGGCTCATTGTTCAACACCAATTTATTTTCAGTTTGAACAAATTAATGGTACAATAGGCAATTAAACCTATCGTAAATTCGATAGGTTCAACAACTTATGAGCTGGCCAAATATATGACAACTACAGTCGCTTCTAGTAAAAACAGAGCCATTTATTGAGGACTCGAGATATTTTTTCGAAAATATTAGAGACCTGAAGTTGGGTCCTGGGGATATGTTGGTGAGTTTCGATGTGGTCTCTTTGTACACAATTGCTCCCATGCACCAATGAAAGAAATATAGGTACACGTGTCTCTAAACACAAAAGAAAGGGTCTCGGTTAAACCAACAAATCATCTGTAGTCGAACAAGCTCTCAAAGATAGCACTCACATTACATGATTCACATTATCATTCGAAAATACACAAATAGTCAATAAAATTAAGAAATTTTTCACAAGAGTATATAAGTATGATAAAAATTCAGAATCAGGAATAATTTCAACAGAAAGAGACAATGAGATAAAATATGGCTACCTGTCCTCAATTGTACACTAACGAAGTCATTGGATCCAATAAGGGAAAACGATGCCACTCCCACCTACGATAATATGAAGTCGAAAAATAAATTGTAACATTCTAGTGTCTGCGTTGGAAATAACTCGAGTGCTACGACCGGTACTATTGAGGATGTCAACTGCAGTAGTAGACAAAACATTAGGCACAAATATCTACAGACCACAGCCAAAAAACCGGAAAATAACTTTGACATATAGTTTGTTGAATTCCATACCCCTAAGTGTATGAGATTTCCAAAATATTTATCAGATAATAGTGCCTTTTTATGAAGGAGTTAGACATGTATTGCAATTTCAGAATATTGTGACGAGATTTGGCCCTAACATGGATCTCTGGAGCACCCTTTGTTTACAATGTTACTATCTGATTTCACATTTTCAATTACTGTTACTTGTATACGATTATTGATGTAGAAAACTATCCAATTATGCAGTACACAGCTATATCATATGAAAAAACCTGCTCTATGAGAAGTGCAAACTGAAAAGTCCAGTCAGAATAGTTACTGCCTAATATAAACTACTGAAGAGTGTGATAAGACAGTATTCACAGATTTCACCTACTAAACAATTAATGAAAAAGTGACATTATTATACCTGACTTCCTTTCGAGATGGTTAACGGTCCGAAAAGGAATCAATTTTATATTTTCCTACCTACATACCTCGCCATTGAAGTTGAAATCCCTAGACTCATGACCTTTCAATTTACTCAAAATAGATAAGTGAATTTGACGGTTACCTACAATTGCATTTATAAACCATTTCGACATAAATTAGCACCCTCAAGTAACACCATTTCGATTTTATAACTATCACTTGATCACTTTAGTCATTATATTACCAAAATAATTCGTATCCCATTTAAACTCCCTCGTAACTGTATTATCAACATGAGTTAATATCTTAACAAGTATCATGACTTTAATCATTTCATGACGTAAATGCAGCGAGGATCTACATTACATAACATGCCGAAAACGCTGATGTTTGTAATCAACGTTATGGTAAGTGCTGACGATGACATTATCTCCTAAACCTCACAAAAAGGAACTTCGTAATGCACATTAGTTACATTCAACTAAACTGCTCATGAGAGATAAAGAGTGAGAGAGTGGCAGAGGGTGATTCATGAATTCAGGTTTGCACAATTGAAAATAAGTGGATTGTTTTAAAAATCTAATGAAATCAGTCATATGATGGTTATGTTCGTGGGATTTGAACAATCAATTTTTCTACTTTTCATTTCATACTGAACACTAAGGAACCTTTTTTATCAAATTCAACTTGTAAACTGTAACATACCCATTATTTATATCACCATTTTTCATTTTCACGGATATAGGTTTTATCTAATCAGTTTATAGTAGTACTCCGTAAATAATAGTAAAAATTTTGACAGCTATTTGAATGGGCTTGTTTCATGCTATTGAAAATGAAAGTAGTTTGCTTATAGACTGATCGAGTTAGGGGTATATTATACTTATAGAGCCTGATCGGTACCAATATCTCTTTCTATTCGCAGAAAAAAGAAAAATTCGAGAAGCAAGACTTTAAATTGGCTGCTTCTCTGTTGACCAATAAAATTGATCCTGTCTACAGCGGTGTTGCCAAGTGTCAACAATTTTAACAAAAATACGAAGTTATGAAACATTAGAAAGAGTACATTGTCTCATACATTCAAGAGAGATAGCTGACTGGGTGGCAATATGGCTGATATAACGTTAAATTTACTATTTTTGGTGGGTGGAATGAATGCATATTTGATTTATTTTATTAGGGTTCATGAGCCTTCCAGAACCATTTGAAAATATAGCTCGTTAAATTATATTTAGAACAATGATTCTCGAGTACATTTTATTTCATATGGGGAATTTTTTCATGAATTTGAACGTAAACGGCTTCATTTCACTTCCATTATTAAAATGTCTGTGATATCACCATGTAAATGTCAACTGCCGGAGATATTTCAAAAATAACGTTTTTATTGTCATTTGGATGTTATTTGGATCCCATGTATAATTAATTCTCCCTTCCAATGCATTTCTTACACATTCTTCTTAGAGTTAGTTGTCGGAAGTGAGTGTGATTTTACTTTGAATCACGAATGAATACGCTCCGTGAATTTTACAATTTGGCAATGTTCATTATTCGTATTGTTCCTATTGGTCAATCGAATAAGAAGCAGGACCAGGCCCGTGACGTCAAGGGTCTACAAATTCCGATTTTCAATAATACATCATTAGAAAACAACGCTATTCAGAGAGCTGAAACAAAGTTCACTATTGTCCAATTTGAAATTACTACCAAATGAACTTCAAGCCAAAAATCATGAAACAAGCCCATTCCTCAATAATTGTTTAATTTTTTCATTTTATGGTCAGGTAGGTAAACTAATGTCAAGTATTCTTCTTTTATTCGGTCATAGTGATTTTAGTGAGGTACAGACAAGAATATTCACCAACGTTTGCGAGGATGTCATACTGTGTGTACAGGGTTTTTATTGAACATGCGGCAAAAAATTAAAGGCCTATTACTTGGGCTATTCTAATTAAATGTCTAATTGAATGTCTTCTGATAGGGCGCTTTGTTTCCAAACATAGCACTCAAGAAATTGGCAAAACAATAGACACGTGTTTAGGGCTTTTGGCCTCCGTGGTGATTTTGATATTTTGTTGTTCCCAAGATCTGTCGCCCATTCCACGAATGTGCGAATGGCTTCTGCTAATGGCTTCGTGAATTTGTATTTCTTTCTTTTTTGGTAACCAAGTGTTGCCTATTCGTACACTTGGCTGCACCATACTGACTATGGGCCAAAATCCCGTCGATAGTTTTGCCAACTTCTTGAGTGCTATGTCCAGGTATTGACTTCTTTATATAAGGTACCTGCAGGTAACATGGCCATGCTAAGGCTGTGTTGTAAGCTGGGAGCTTCACTGATATTGAACATTTTCTGGTCAGGGCCATTTTCTTTATAACTAAAGAAAAATTGCAAATATTTTCCAAAGTAAACAGAAAAAAAATCGACATGAAAAAGATGCCAACCTAGGGTTGGCAATATGGCCACTTACCTGTATATTAGTGTAAGGATAGCTATAGTGCTATTTCATGACTGAAATAAAAAAAAAACTTACAAAAACATTTATTCATTGACTTAAGAGTATTCAACCTCTGAAAATTATAATAATACATCTATTTATTCTTCTCGCAATCTGGACACAAAAAAATTGTTAGCTTGTCTTGTTATATTAGACCAACGCACTCTTCGTGCACGTACACGTTGCAGCAAGTGCACAATCTCATGTCAGTCTTCAGCACATAGCTTACAAAACAGGATTCTTTCTTTTCTCACTAACCAGCTTCTGAGATTGGATGCCCTTGGATTTTTTTTTTATTTTCATTGGATGTTTTTGAGGAAGCAAATAGTTCTCTTGTCTCAACTTGTACTTGGCTGTTAATAGCAGGTTTCCTAGTTGTTTTATCTTTTATTGTTGCTGCATCTGGAGTATCAAGCATTTCTGTGAAAGAAACGTTAATTTCTGGAAAATCACTGTGATTTTCCTTTTCTGACTCTATTATTTCACTTGAATCACTAAAGTACTTTTTTTTGCTTACCTTCTGATAAATATCTTCTGAGTGTTCTGCGTGGAATCTGGAAATTTTTATTTTCACGATTGACCGCCATAACATTTGCTACTGCCCTTCAACAAACCTCTGTTTTGATGTCGCGGCATTTCCAATCCACTGTAAGAAAAAAGCTGGTTGATTGATTTTATCTACCCCAGAAGTTTCTCTTTTCAAAGGTGTAACTGTACCAATATGGCCAGTGTAGAAGTATATGGCCATGGTAATATTACTATGCACGCTTCTTGGCCATATTGCTCAACACAAATAATCAAATTTTCACGCAAAAATCGGATATTAAACTCAAACATCACTCAAAACTAATTATAAAGTTACATTAAGTGAGGCCTATGTGAAGTGTATCAATTTTCAAAATAAGGAGAAACTCACCTGATTCAATATAACCTATATCATTTCATCACACAACGATGTCAACGGAATGGCGACTCACTAGTAAATACCACGTTGTAAACAGCCGGGTAGCTATTATCGACATCTAGTGTGAATTGCCCATACCTGATACCTTCTTTTAATATCAGATTGCTGCTTTTAATAAGCTTTCTGCAGGAATATAGTAAGTGGGCAACTTGGCCATATTGCACTACATGGCCATCTACACAGTCATCTGTGTGTTCTGTGGTTTAGGTTTGAAGCACAATAAATTTTTCGAAGATGTTCATCGGTTTTTTTCAGTGAAAGGTTTATAATATAGATATTGTAAGGGATGGTGAGTTCGATGAAGTATTTTCTTTGCATATATTTCATGACGATTACGTGACGCTCCTCAGCATACTCATATTTTTTTATTCTTAGCTATATCATTTAAATTTCAGTATTTGTTTTCACAAAAATTGTGAAAAATGTTCTGGCCTGCTATTTTCAGTATTTGGTTTCCGAATCAGTTGTCGCAGGAAATTATCTTGTTTTACAATGAACTATAAAATGTATATTTTGGTTAATGTGCCACCAAATTGTCGTATATCCAACAATCAGTAAAAACGAATACAGTTACGTGTCCTCAGTCTGAATATGAATTGACCATTATAACGAAGGGATAGCCAGTTGGATATGGTAATACTGACCCGAGAGCTTAATTCGGACATAATGTCCCACTAGTAGCCTGAAATTAATGGATGTCGCCATTTCCTGCACTCCAACTTTATATCGAATCGTTATTTTGCTGGTACTTCGGCTTAGGAAACTGTTATAACTACTTCAACATGTGTGCGGTTAGTTTACGGTCCGAAATAATTAAATATAGTCTTGCAGGCTCCGTAGTGTTAAGTACGTATGCGGGGAGTTTTCATTATTTGGAAGTGGAAGTATTGAAATGAATTGAACTTGAAAGAAATGAACAGCATAAACCATGAATTTATATGTACTTCTTTTCAGTGTAACCCAGTACATATAATATTTTTTGAAATTGTCCAGGAATTCATGTGTATATAATTATGATCATTTCAGAAGGTAAATCTGATTATCTGATTGATTCGGTCGTTACTTAATGAAGATCCATAGTGATTTCTGATGGTTTGTCTCGAAAAAGGTTTTTGGTCACCAAGTAGAAAACATTTCTCTGACCCTTCTCTAACTGAAGCACTCCCCTGACTCCAGGATTATGTCGTAATGTTTGGAGCTGACCGAATTTCTTGTTCAATACCACAGCGATACCCTTGGACATTTGGAGATCCTCTGCCATGCAGGGAGCTAGTGCGTAATCAACTGGAACCTTGAAAAGGTCTAGTGGTTCTTCTCGAGGTACCCCATATACGACCTTCTGTTCGTTCGAGTATAAGGACATGAATTGCTGGAACGTCACTCTATCCTCTGGTGGTCGTGATTTGCAGCATAAGGAGCCAATATATTAAAACGGACGACCCTAAGCTTATGGTGGCTTATGGATTCGGTAGACAAGACCAATAATATTTTTCATGATTTTGTATGGACTTTCCCACGAGTTCCGCAACTTTGGTGATAAGCCATGGCGTCACTTAGGATCATACATCCAAACTAGGTCGCCGATTTCGAATCCTCCAGCATTTGCCTTGAAGTCATAGGCCTGCTTCATCCTATCGCTGGCACTCCGGATGTTCAGATGTACTCGTTCATGGATATCGTCCAATCTGTGCTGAAGTTTGCTGACATAGTCTTCCCACGCAGTGTCTTGTTCTGGCGGCGTCCCAAATTTTAGGTCGCAAGGAAGCCGCAACTCTCGGACCATTATAATACTTGCAGGGGTTTGGCCGGTTGACTCATGCACTGCTGAACGATAAGCTAGCAGGAACAGGTGGATATATTGGTCCCAGTCTCTTTGATGGTCAGAGACTACCTTGGACAAGTGGCGGTTTATGGTCTTATTCATTCGTTCCATCATTCCATCGGACTGTGGATGTGAGAGTGTGGCTCTGGTCTTTCGAATGTCCAACAGTTTACATATTTCTTGTAACAGGTTGGTTTCAAAATTTCTGCCCTGGTCCAAATGCAGCTCCAATGAAACATAGTCATTCCTTCACCAGGACGTCAGCGACGGTAATGGCTTCCTGGTTGGGCAAGGCATAGACTTCTGCCCACTTGCTGAAATAATCCATGGCTACTAGGATGTATTTGTTCCCATAGTTGAACTCTGGGAACGGACGGTGATGTCGATGGCGATTCTCCCAAAAGGACTACATACGTTATACTGGCGCATTGGAGCTTTCGGTCGTATCCGAAATCCGTTATTGACAGCGCATACATTACACTTTCTGCACCAGTCCTTGACGTCGGCTTGACAATTAACACAGTTAAACCATTATATTACTTCCTGGAGGGTCTTCGTTACTCCCAGATGTCCTCCAGTGACTCCATCATCGACTTCTTTGAGCACCTCCCGTCGTATGCCCCTGGGTACCAATGCCTGGCGTCTTTCTTTTCCACCGTCTTCAGACTCCAACACCCGCTTCAGAATCTCGTTTTCCAAGGTAAGGGGGTTCAATTGGGCCCAGTAGGACTCAACCGCTGGCGAATAACTTGCTACCTCCTGCAACGATGGTCTTTGATTACTTTTCTTAAATCCGGTGACTAAACCAAAATCTGGGTCTTTCTCTTGGTCTTCCTTCCTTCCTTCCAGTTGTCGTCTACAGTGTTAGTTCTACAAATAGCTGCCTCCTTTTCTTCTGCTCGTCGGCAATGTGAGCAGTCATCGGAGCATGGTCTTCGTAACAGGGCATCTGCGTTCTTATGGCTAGTCTCAGCTCGATGTTCTATTTCGAAGTCAAATTCTTGTAGTCAATTCAGTGCGCTTCTTGGCAAGATTTTTGAAATGGGATATCCATTCAAAAGTCACATGGTCCGTTCTCAACAGAAATATTTCTCCATACACGTATTTGTAGAAATTTTCCACACCTTTGACAAAGGCCAAAAGCTCTCGCCTGGTGACACATTAATTGCGCTCTGGTTTACTGAGCGTTTTGCTGAAGTAGCCAATAACTTTCTACTGTCCATCCTGGATATGAGAAAGGACTGCTTCAAGTCCCACGTTGTTGGCGTCCGTATCTAAAATGAACTGTCCGTCAGTAGGGGATTGCTCAAAACAGGAGCGTTGAACAAAGCTTTTTCCAACTTTCCTTCCGTCAGACGGGTCAATGGTTTGGTGATGTTGGAAAAACCCAGCACATATCGGCGATAGTAGATACATAAACCAAGGAAGCTCCGAAGCTGATATGTGTCTTTTGGGATGGACTAATCCTTAACTGCTTTGATCTTTTTTTCGTCTACCACCACTCGTTCTCCAGAGACATCGTGGCCAAGGTAACGAACTTTTATCTGGAACAGATGGCATTTCTTGGGACTAAGATTCAATCCAGAAATCCTGAGACGCATGAATAGCTCCTCCAGGTTTTTTAAGTGATCGTCGAACGATTTTCCGACCACGATTTTATCGTCGAAATACACGAGACGTTTTCCATGAGAGCCCCTGGAGAAGTGTCTCCATCCATTTCTCGAAAGCCGCTGGAAAGCATTTTTTTCTCGATATTCTGGAACCAATTCAACTCGCTAATATCCACTCTTCAAATCCAAGTGATTTAGTTGGCAATAATCAACGCAGAACCTTGTCGAGCCGTCCTTCTAGCTGATTGCTGGATTGGTCGGGCATGTCCAGTGTCGATTCTATGCTGAACCACATTCGTTCTGCCGCCTTTCCTTTCCCCAACATCAAAGATCTCCTGGTACTTCTTGGCTAACTCCTTCAGATTTGATCGGTGAGTTGGTGGTATGTCCTAGCTCCGTAGCACAGAGAAAATGGACGAACAGTGCCCCAGCATGGTTCCTTTTTTCAAGGTCACGGGAACGTAGTTGACAATCATGACCCTGACCGGCACAACTTTATCAACACGCAACAGGGTCTTTCCTAGTGCGATTCCTCGTCCAATTTCCTCATCGTGTATCTTGGGCTCGAACATTACAACCTTGCTGCTGCTCGCCCTTTCAGCTTTTTCAGGTACGCACAGCCAACAGGACCCTCATCGTATCTTCGTTTTCGCTTCGTGTTTGCTAGCTGAGATATCGGTCAGGGTCAACTTCAGATTCGTTACAAAGGTAATAACATTCTTAAAGCGGAAAAATGGAAGTTATAGGCCAAAAAAATTAAAAACTTTTAGATTTGAACATGTTCAGTGGTTTATAAATGAGGCGCAAGATGAAAAATATTTGATTATTGAAGTTGCACGTTTTTCGAAATATATGAAGCCTGCCTGCGTGTATTCCAAATACAAAAACGAAAATAGGTCCTTCTTTTTGCATTGTTGAAAAAAACTATTTTGAAAAATACGTTGCATTACGCCTTATTGTTATCAATTATAGACGTTTTTTTCTGAAATACCCAAATTATAAATGCAGTGCCAACCCTGTTGGTATAAATAAGTTTGAGAAGATGCCCTCTATCATTGCTGAGTTTCTGAACCTCCCGGCACCAAAAATATACAGGTCACTGTTTCGGAAGGTTATCTACTTCTTTGCTAGTTAACTCAGGAGTAAACATAATGGATATTAGGAAGCACGGAGGATGGAAGTCTACAACAGTAGCTGAAAG
>WOGP01002740.1:0-16210 GCA_015342065.1 Leptinotarsa undecemlineata | reverse complement strand
CTCTCATCAAGCGGGAAACGACCAACTCCCGCCAAACGGGTCATCTCCCGCTAAAACCAATGAAGAAGCGGAAAGAGGAAAGAGGGGATAGGTGAAAGGTGGAAGCCCCCGAATGACCTATAAATAGTCATATCTCGGAGGAATAAGTCCAGTTATCACCCGAAGATGATTGTGGATACTAACAATCGAAACGTCGTGACGTAAGTTTGTTTGAAATTTTTTAAACTTTATTTTTATTTCTCAGTTCTGTTAATACTATTTTAAATTTTCAGCTTCTATTGATAATTCAATTTTTCAATTTTTGTTTGTAGCTTGTATGTTATTTCCTTGTAATTTCAGTTTTTTGTGTTTAGTAAAATTGTTATTTTCGTTTAATATTTTAATTTTTTTCAGGGATTTCAAATCAATTTATATTATATTAGACAATGGAAGTCCGAACTGATGTAATACACCAGTGTTTCATCGTGTAATAGTTGCAAACAAATATTGGTCCAGGAGACCATTTTTCCATCATACTAGGTCGATAGTTTTCCAGAGATTCATATTACTTTCAGTATAAGAACATCACAAGATCACTGAATTTGGCAGTCTATAAAATATCATTCAAGCTCTGCATTAGTGCTCGCTGCTGGAGTTGGCTGTGATCCCATTATCCATTGTTGTCCCTTGTCCCTTCCATGTGAAGATAATATCTAGGACTAGAAGAGAGTATCGAGCCTTCATTTGGTAATTGTGGTTGAACAATTCACTTTTGCTTTTGATTTTGTTAAATAAAAATTCCCAAGACGATTTTTTTCCGATGAAAACTGTCAAACCTATATTTACACTCACTGTTGTTACTTTCTTTATTTCAGTTGAAAATACTCTTATGGAATTTATTACTGACAATTTCATCAATTGTTGTGAGCGTGCGATTATCAATTACAATTACTTCCATCAATTTGTTCCGCCTTACGCTTGATAGTGTATTGTTATTGCTCATTCAATTTCCTCACCTCACTTATATCAATTAAATTCTCAAGAGAGGAAGTAATACTTAGAGATAAGAATATCTCAAATGCATCTGTTTAATACTATGTATTTAGAGAAAAAACTGTTTAATATCCTATAATATGTTTAATATTTTCACCTCAAGCGTGACTACCTGTCCCGAGTACGGAAAAAAATTATTCCTTTACTTTCATTATTTTTCAGTTTCACACTTTTGGCATGGCGAAAGTAACACTATTAGTTTTGAATATTTCATTTATGGCTGTGTGGTGGTCCGTTTTCATCGTGTATCCATTATTCTCATTACATGCCTAGAATAATTATTTAATTACTTGCTGAAAAACCTGCACGTCTCTGGCTCTGTCATAAATGGAATATCGTGAATATATTACTTTTTCATTCCCTTTTTAACTAATAATAAACTTTCTGATAACTCTAACTAGTTACCAATTTTATCAGAATAATTCAATGAAAAGAATTATTTGAAATTATTTAGTCATTGAGTAACTGTTCTTTGTTTTTGTACTTGAACATTCCAATATTGAGTTTTAAAACTTTTTCATCCGTATATAATGAATACTTTGTAGTCATGATCTTATACTTTACCATCAAGAAATTATTCGCAAATATTGAATTGGTTTCATCGTCAATCGATTATGATTTGTTCAAGGGCACTTCTCTTCGAGAGAATTCCCTATCGGTCCACATATAACATATATGAAATACAGTCATACTAAATCTCGAATATCGACGTTTCGGAATAACAAACTTGCCTCATTACCGCTTCAGCAACAAAATAAATAACATTACAGGATGAAGCACTCATTTCATTCATAACATTACGACTTCATCTCACGAATGAGTTGAATCATTCATGTCATTGAAGGTAGTACGTGATGTCATTTATTTGCTTGTTTGATATAATCCTAGACATATGGTTTTTGTTCAAAAATTGAAAGACCCATTAGAGGTGCTCCGTTTGGAACATTTGGTTATGAATATTATTGGAGTTTTTTCCCAACACCCAACCGTTATTTCAACACCTCAACACGTGTTTCCATCTCCAAGTGATCATTTCCAAGAGGTAGATTGAACTAAATATACTTACAATGTCATCCTTACTATACTACAGATACCTCTCCTAGGTACCTAGTCTGGAGTGTCTTAAATTAATTTAATAATTTTGCCTTATTAACTAGCATTTAATTGATTCTACAAAGTGTCTTGTCCTTATGTAATAGTTAGGTGAATCTTATAATATAAATATTATTTTATCAAGGTATATAGTATACTATTAGGTATTGGTCCATCATCGTTATTCATAATATTTCTATGTTTATTCATTTCTACCCTCTCATTGGCATCTAGATGCCTATTTTTGTTAACTTGTCTGACTAAACTTAATGAACTGAAGTCTATGAAATGGTTTTGTTGCCAAATATGATGGGCTACTTCTGATTTTTCTGGTCTTCCATATTTTAGGTGTGCTTGAATTAATTTTTCAATATTGCCCTATCTACTAGCCTTTAATTCATTTTACAATGTGTCCTAATGTAATAGTCAGGTAAATCTAATAATTAAAATATTATTTCAACAAGCTATATAGTATACTCCACCATCGTTATTCATAATATTACTGTTTCCTCATTTCTACACACTCATAGGCATCTATATGCCTATTGTTGTTAACTTGTCTAACTAATCTTAATGAATATTACTGAAGTTTATTCCCACCACCAAAACGTTATTTTACCACCTCATACGTGTTTCGATCACCAAGTTATCATCTTCAAGAGGACGATAATACAGTTTGATCTTCCTTCTACATCCTAATTCTATTGGTCATTCTAACGAAAAATTGACCCCCGCTCTCAGTCAGAAACGGACGTGTAATCGAAAATCTCAAAGAACACGTCAATTTTTATTTCTAGGGGGACTAATTCTGACATGGAAATCATACTCGAAACTTCCCCCCCCTGCCGTCTGCAACTACCCCTTGTTATCATTAGCATGGGGAGTCTAGTGATACATCATTTGAAAGGTCTTTTGTCCCTCTATTACTTCTGTAATTTTTTTCGAAATTAGTTCATTCGTTATTGAGAAATTGAATGCTGAACTTTTATTTAAGAAACACCGAAAATTCGCTGTCGCTCATTTTATCGAGGAAATAAACAGATGTAATATTAGCGGCAATACAATCAACGGATAAAGTGTTCAAAATGACCTCTATCTAGTTCCATACAATAATACAGTCTACTTTCGAAAGCGTTCTTTACATTATTGAAGATATTCGGAGTCAGAAATCGTTCTTTCGAACAATTCTCTGTCGCAGGTCTTCTAGATTTGTAAAATGTATCTAATTAGTAGTACACGTTTTGAAATGAAAGACACTGTTAGTTTTTTCTGTACTGGTAGTTTTTGTTGAATCTAGTTTTCGCAGAACAAAAAGTAGGTAGTTAGCCACTGTCACTTATTCACGAATTATTATTCAGTCATCCTTGTTCACTGTGTTCCAACGTGAGTTATCAACATGTCTAACAGTTAATGAATAGGTTTCAAACTTCAAGTTCTGTTCACAACAGAAAACATGAAGTATCCCGTCCTGTCAGAAATGACGGAGTTGAAGTTAAATTTTTAGGACATGTACTAATGGATAATCGACAATCTATCAGACAAGTAGCTAGAGCGTTTGGTGTATCAGCTACTAATGTTTTTTGAATTTTTAAAGCCTATAAATTCCATCCTATCAAAACAAGGCTAGTTCAGGAATTAAATGAAGATGATCCTGATCGTTGACTTAAGTTTTGTGAGGTGTTCAGCGAGAAATTGACCAAGAATCCAAACCTATTATTATTATTATTATCATACAATACATGTTTTTCAGGTCAAAAGACCTTTCAAATGATGTATCATTCGGCCCCCATGCCGTTATGTTTAACACCATGGGGTTAAGTTTAGGGTATGATTTTCATATAAGAATTACCCCCCTTAGAAATAGAAATAGATGTGCTCTTCGAAATTTTCGATAGCATGTCCGTTTCTGACTTATAGGGGAGGTCAAGTTTTCGTTGGAATGCCCTGTATAATCAGTGATGTCAAATTCGAAAAATTTCAGAATTTATCCAAAGTCTTGCAGAATCATTCATAAATATTCCGCTTCGTTTCAGCCCGAAATAAATGGCAGAACATCATTCAGAGCCATGCTCTATGCTTATATGCTTATTTTTATTGAAGAAACATTTTAATGAGACTTAGAAGAATCCATTATATTATTACAAATGAATCACAACGGCAAATGTTTTTAAATCGTTGCCGTAAGAAACAATCTAGAAGACAAATACTTTTATAGACGAATCGATAAACAAGCAAGTCAAATACATTATTGTATTATTGTATTGTATTGTATAATTAGAACATTATTGGAAGACACATTGATCAAATTCCACAGATCGGTGAAAAAGTTGAGAAAAAAGAACAATTGAAACCTTTCATTCCTTTTTTTCCTTTTATAGTATAACTACAAAAAACATTTCAAATAGTAAATATATGTAGATCTTGACGAATTACAATAATCATTCTGAAAAAAGGAATCTGTAATCGTGACATGAAAAGATTCAATTCATCCGTGACATAAAGGTGTGTTGTTTTGAAAGATTTGTGTGCTTCATCTTGTAATGTAATCCAGACTGGTGCTCATGAGATAATTCAAATATTCCATTTCGAAACTTTGAAGTCTACCATGGAGAGTGACAGGGTTCCATGTTAGTGAACTTTTATATCTCATCTCTCAAATACTATATTGTGTAGCTTTCCTTTTCATGATATTTGATTCAATTCCATAACGAATATTTGGAATGCAAGCCGAATAAGAAAAAGTTATTTTTGTATAATTCCATATTCATATGATAGTAGTTGTTTCAAATTTGTTTTTTTTTTCATGTTATTCAATATTTATATGAAAGCAGTGGTTTCTTGGGGGCTTTTTCTTCCAGTTTATATCTGAAAGTACATTTTTTGCATGATCTTTGTGAAGAGTTTTCCTTCCTTTGGAAGATTCGAAGAAGATCCAGAAGTAGAAAGCGAAAACCTTTTTTTTTCCAAAAATTGTTTACCGAAAACACGCCCTTTTCAATTTGAACAAAAAACTAAAATGAGTTTCATTGAGAAATAATAATAAGGTTTTGGAGTTATAATTACGTTCCTTCATGAAAAACATGATTTTCAACCTTTTTGTCATTAATTTTTGACCTCTTCCAAAATTATTTCATACGATTTAGGCTTTTAGAGGATGCTCAACCCAAATTTGAAAACAATTTTCATTTATTTTGACTAGTAATTTGAGTTTTGTGAATAGTTGACTCTTTCACACCTCTCCTTCCGTAAAACAGTACGCCTAGGAGAATAATGAGTTCTTCTTTGGTTAATTCGAAATAATTGTGCATATACATCAACGTTTCGAATATTTTTGGCATTGCATTCTAAACTAAAAGATTTGAGGGTAGATTCATGACTAGCGGGCCGCACTGTATGCTGCGCTGATAACAAATTTATACTATTTCTTAGAGAGAAGTAAAATTGTAATAAACATTCTTGCTATTGATAAAACTGTCAATTTCTGGTACGGAAGCTATATAAACATTTTGTGAGCGGATACGAGTGATTGATTAAACTGTGTTCATTATACTGTTCATTTTGATGTGCTTCTTTTCTGGACCATCAGATAATTTCCATGTTGACAAAAAGTATAACAATTATTGGGAACAATACAATATATATATATATATATATATATTATCTGGAACACTTTCATATCCATATAATGCTTTGAAACTGTATTTTGTTTTTATTTTTCAAAATAATTGCTTCATTTTTTTTACCTCCTTTTCATATCTGTTAATATATCATAAACAGAAATACTTGTTTGTGGTGCTATTGATTAGGATATATAGGAAAATAAAGATATGCAAACGAATGAAATAGAAAAAACTTGAAAATATTAATTTTTTATTTTACAAGAACACAGATATGAAAATGGTTTTATAACTGAAAAAAATTTTTCTCGTTGATTTGTTGATGAATGAAACTCACTCATGTACATTTTATATACTTTATTTGATTTTGGCACAGGAAAGAACAATGAGCCTAGTTTCTAATATTATACTTCATTTTGCCACCATTTTGGGATATACGACTTAATATTAACTTTTACATTGAGAATGAGATTTACATACATTCATCACTAGCCGTCTAAAGTATAATGGAATAATCAAAATACAGCACGTTTTCAGGTATTCTATCACATAATATTTGATTTATATTTAAATATTTTGATACATATCATTACTCAGGTAGAATACTTGAAAAAATTCGTAATATTCTCTACAAGTATCGATATCCCAAAAAACGAAACCACAAGATATATTTTAAGTCATACAAAAACTTATGAAAATTTTTGAACTAACTGTCATTGTTGGTTTATATTCGAAATATATTTTCTTTGGTTTTACTACATTTGATTTATTGTTCTACGAAATGACACAAATATTGTAACGTGATGATAAAATGATCAATAATATCAAAGTTGAAACTGTCCTTATTGTTTGTCTGATGTTATCACGGAATTCCGAATGAGAACGTTTCTATTATACTATTATGAGCATCTAATTACCTTCACAGCTTATGCATATTCCAATGTGGATTTATTAATTAATGATGATATGAATCTTTGTTCAAATGGGATTTGTTATGTAAAAAATCATTCATTTATGAAACCGAACAGATATGGAATTTTTTAACAATGGAATTATTGTTTAGTTGATTTCTCTTCTGAATTTCAGAAAAAAAAATTGGATTCTAGTGAGTTTGATAATTAAAAACGCCTCAAAGATTAGTACGAAATATATTAGACTGTAATAATTGTAAATATATCACTTCCATTGTCTGATATGATATAATATGATTTTAAATCTCTGAAAGAACAAAACGAAATTGAAAATCATAAAGAATAGCTGAAATAATGAAGAGAAATCAACAAATTGGGAATAGCAGAGCATATTTAGAGTCATTAACATAACATCAAGTGGTCTCAAGCTGAGATCATAGACAGGAAAGAACACTGGTTCAAGAATAAGTTCAAATAAGCTGCATATACGTTGAAAACCAATATGGAAACCCATACAATTAAGCGGAAAATGGTCAACTCTCCCCAAGCGGTTGTCTCCTGCTAAATCGGTGAAGCGGAGAGAAAGAAGAGAGGATAAGTGAAAACACTAGAATGACCTATTATAAATAGTCATCTCTTGGAGAAATAATCCAGTCATCACACGAAGAGTATTTCGCTTAATTGAATTGTTATTTTCAGCTATTCTTATCAATTAAGGATTTTTCTGTAGTGTTTGTGTTTTGCCCTTAAAAAAACTTAAAATTTTTTTTTTCAGGGATTTCAAATCATATTAGTAAATGGAAGTCCAAACTAATGAAAATCAGTAGACGAAATGTGTTTGAAATTATTAAACCAATATTTGCACGTATCATCTGTTACGATTGTTCTAATTATATGTTTTGTGGAGTTACCTGGAGATGAATAAATATGTTTTATTCTCCACGGCACTTTTTGTTACTTGTAGAATTCAATTCGACAAGAGTTTTTTGAATATATTACTGAAATTTGCATTTGAAATTTGTATTTGAAATTTTCCGTAGTCATCGATTATAAAATATTAACAACTCGATTATCTTGGTCCTGCAGAAGTCTTGATATCAGGACGAGAGCTGTAAAAATAGAATAAGTTTGTTTTTTGAAGCTGCGTACATATGCAAGATGGTTCCGTAGTAATTTTGATACAAATCAGCAGCACTCAAAAATGCAAACCGCAGACGTGTATTTTTGGCTCATTGAAAATTAATTTGAAATTAAATTTTCGAAAACTATTCGTTCGAATGATTTTAATATCAAATTGTAACAGTTAGCAATATTGCGCATCCTCTACATCGGACCACAGTCACAAAGAGAAAACTACTAACTTATTTATTGATTTTGTCAACATTGTTATATCAATTATTTAGGTTGTAATTTTAATTCGCCTACAATGAAAACAATACCGGGGTAATTGAAAGAACGGGGAAACAACAAAACTATTCTATTTCTGAAATGCTTATCTGTTTTGTTGTAATTTTTATAATTTTGGCAATACCTCCTGGTTTGATCGAGGTAGTGAAAATAAAATCAAGTAGATGAAATACGAAAATCTCAATATGGAATAGATTTATAAATTTCAAATTCCTACATTCGTTTTCGAATTTGAAGACAAACCTCTCAACAACTCAACTCAACGTATCAAAATTTAGTCAAATGTAGTTACCATCTGTTGTCAACAAATCTGTATTCAATACAATAGGGGAACGATATTGTGGTACCAATTTTGAAATTAGAATATGTGTACAGGGATACTTTGATATCTATATAACTTTTTAAAGTCTAAGTATATAACATGTGTATATATCTAATTGTAAAGTATGAATATTTGAAGATTGACTGTACAATTCTTAGAAACTGTTGAAAATAAATAATATTACTTAAAGTACTGGCTCTTACATTAAAATATATAAACATCAACAGTTCAGAAACAAAATTAAAGTAGAGAAAACATTGCACTTCGTATAAATTTAAAGCGTTCGGTAATCTAGTCATCTCATTACTGAAACAGTTTTTGTACCATACTATTTCAAAAATAATACAATTTGATTAATCTAATAAAGCTTGCTTCTTTATATTTCAACGTAATCAGAAGACTAGAAAAAACAAACTTCCAAATCGTTCAAATACTGACAATCGAGAAACTCAGATATTCAAGTGTAAATTAGATATCCATCGATATTTTCAATTTGAAAATCTTGAGCTATATTTCAACTGTGATAACAAATAAAAACAGTGTAACTGAAACTCAAAAACTTTGTCTATGCAATGTGTGAAATTTACAACAATTTACAAAATAAAAACAAAAAAGAAATAACTAGATATAAATAAATAACTTCAAGATCTTGAATATATCTACATAACAATACAATTACAACACCAAATGTTTCGGGTATATTTCTGAATAAAAAGTCTTTTGGTATTTCCTCTCGTCTCTTATTCAATGGCACAGCGAATTCTGCCACGTTATGTCTTTTTCCTCAATATACACAGTTCAACATGTAATACAAACTCCCAAGGTCTCACCTTAGGATACCGCCCGTGACCGGGCCTACAAAAGCAAAATACTCCAAACCGACCAGACCTTAGTACCATTGTGGGAAGCCATGTTCCCTGTGGGGCCAGGCTCAGTCATCCTCATGCCTCGGACTAGAGTCGTACGCCATACTATGATCCTGGGGGAAGTTCATGGCATCAGGAGAAGTATTGTCGTGGGGGTAGTAGTACCCTCCATCAGAGCTGGGGCCGGCTCCGTTCATCATGCCTAGAGGTGGCGAGACAGAGGGTCTTCCGGACGTCGAGGCGGGTGAAGCTAGATCGGGGTTGGAGGACATGAAGCCCATTTCGGTTCCGTCTCGGCACCATAGTTGCCTCATTTCTTGACGGCGTTGCCTCATCAACATTTTGTATTCTGAGATGCGCATTTTCTTGCCTGCAAGTGAAACCAATTGTTAAAATTTGTAGAAAATTACAAACAATTATTTATTGCAATTTTGAGCGATGAGTTTGATAACATAGTTAACTTCAGATTTATACATTTTTTCAATCTCAATTGTTCCTTAATCCAGTTGCAAGATTCGACTTGAACTGATTACAGTGTGTCCTAGCTAAAACTTGTCACTTCCCTAATCTGCAAACTCGTGAAAAAATTATTAATTCGCTCAGGCCCGTCGATTTTTATTCCAAGGGGGAACACTTTCACCAAATACATCATTGTGTTGTCAACCTCCCACCCCTAGTACACCCTACATCACAATTTTCCATGGGACTACTATACTTGTAATAAATCATTTTGAAGAGAATTCAGTCCCAAATAAATCAGTGTACTGAAATTGAGGATCGATCAAGTATTATTGAAGTTTTAATCGAAAGTGAGTTTCATCAAGATATTTTTATTAAGTACACCACTGCACTGAAAAATAAAACTTTTGGGGAAAGAAAGTTTTTGGCTTTCTACTACTCCATCTTGATACAAAAAAGGGGCGAGGGAATCTTCCAAAGAAAGGAAGGAAGTAATCAATTTGAAAATAAGTAACTCTATATATGGATGTGTAGATCATGCAAAGAGGTAACTTTCAGACACAAACTGAAAGAAAGTCCTCCTGAAACAGTTACTTTCATATAAACATTAATCACTCCTAAAAATATAACCTCTTCAATTCAAATAAGATTCCTCTTGGCTGGGATTGAATCAAATAGGTGAATGAATGATATTATGATGTCATCGATGACATAAGCAGATCAAGCTTATTCTGTGATAATAAAAAATCGTAATTCATGAATGAATTGTGTGTATTTTCTACAATGATAGCCAATTTGGTACTGAAGAGCCTTGGGGCAAGTGGCTTAAGGTAAAACATCGATGTATACCAGTGAGGATGACAGTGCTCCATGTAAGTGCAATTTGTTAGTATTAATTTAAAGTAGAACTCATGTGAATGATATCTGAGTTTTATTTCACAACGAATGTTTGAAATACAAACTGAGTAGAGAAAAGTATCTTCTGTATAATTCAGTGCTCATAGTATTTGTTTCGAAATATTTTTTTCTTTCGTGAAAGTTACTTCTTTGCATGATCTACATATCCATATATAGAGTTACTTATTTTCAAATTGATTACTTCCTTTCTTTCTTTGGAAGATTCCCTCGTCTTTTTTTTTGTATCAAGATGGAGTAGTAGAAAGCCAAAAACTTTCTTTTACAAAACAAATTAATCACTCCTGAAAATATAACCCCTTCAGTTCGAAAAATAATAGTTTCAAAAACAATAGTTAGGAAAGTGAGACAGACGTTTTCAATAAAAAAAGTCGCCTTGTGTTTTTGAATATGCATATATTTGTTTAAGCCTTGATATTTGATTCACTTCATTCAACAATTCAAGAACTTTCGAAAGTGGTTGATATCATACAAGAGGAAATGTTTTGCTCTAGCTGCATATTTTGAAAATGGACCGTGTGCTAGAGCTACGGCTTGAATTTTCAATGAAATTTATCCAGAAAAAAGAACATCATTTCAGTGCGTGATTCAATTGATGAATAAGTTCATGGAGTCGGGATCAGTGCTGAATAAGAAACATGAACGAGAGAAGCCTATGAGAAATGAAGGGGTCGCTGTTGCAGTTGTAAGACATGCATTGATGGACAATATTCAATCTTTAAGACAACTTGAGACTATTTCTAGAGTTTCTAACAGCAGCCTACATCGAATTCTGAAAGAAGCAAAATTCCATCCTTATGAAATGCAGAATCTACAAGAATAAGATGAAGATGATCCTGACAGAAGTACAGAGTTTTGTGTAATCATGCATCAATTATTGATTGGTGATAATAATTACTTATACAATGTGTGCTTTTCTAAGGATTCTTCTTTTTATTTAAATGAACATGTGAACAGGCACAACTGCAGATACTGGAGAGACGTAAATTCCCATTGGTACAAGTAAACTTATGCACAAACTTCCCAGAAATTGATTGATTGGTTACCTCAATTGACTAACGTATCTTGAACTTCTTGATACAACTGTGAACCCCAGAATAACTCAGTTTCTTGAAGACGATGATATTCTACTTGAAGGTCAGCTCACCTTTCAACAAAATGAAGCTCCTCCACATTTTGTTGCACCTGTACGTTAATGTTCAGATGACAATTTCACAGGGAAATGGATTGGAAGGCGAGTATCAATAAAATGGCCGGCTCCTGATTTATGAATGGTGCCATTGGAAATCCAAAATTCATATTACCCAGCCAAATTCACTTGTTAATCTACGCAGGAGAATTCTTGTGATGTATCATGCAATGACTTCAGAAATGTTGAAAAATATGCGAAGACATTTCGAAAGTCACTTATACATCTGTATGGAACTGAATGAACCTTTCATATGATGAAAAATAAAAATATCTTGATAAAACTTGATTTTCATTAAAACTTCTAGAACACTTGATCCTTAATTTCAGTACACCTGTATATTTGGGATTTAATTCCTTCATAAATATAGATCAATAGTGAATCAGCTCGAGTGCAATATAGTACTGTGGAAGATTCTCCTATTTTTTGTATCAAGATGGAGAAGTAGAAGGCCAGAAACTTTCTTTCCCAAAAATTATTCTCTCCTAAAAATATACCTTTCAATTTAAACAAGATTTCTATGGCTTGGATTCAATCAAATAAGCGAATGAATGTTATTTATGAACTGTCATCGATGACATGGGTGGATTCAACCCATTCCGTGACAAAAAATTGTATTAATGAACGAATTGAGTGTTTTTCCTTATGTTATGTTATCCGCATTTGTTATTGAAGAGCCGATAAGGCAAATGTCTCATGGCGAAACATTGGATGTCACGGATGTTCACGTAAGTGAAATTTCACTTCTCTCATCAATTATATTGTATAGAAATCCGATGAGTGATATCTGATTTGATTCCATTACGAATATTTGGAATACAAACGGAATAAAGAAAAGTGTTTTTTGCATAATTCAGCGTTCGTATGGAAGTATATGTTTCGAACATATTTTTTTTCGTGTAATTAAATTTTTATATGAGAATAGCTATTTTGAAAAAGCTGTCTTTTTTCAGGTCGTGTCTGAAACTTACTTTTTTAAATGATCTTTGGATTTTTGAAATTGATTTCTTCCTTTCTTTAGAAGATTCCCATATTTTTCGTATCAACATGTAGAAGTAGAAGGCCAAATATTTTTTTCAGTACAGTGGAGTTTGTCCAAGTTCATTTAAAAAGTTATTGGATAATATGAAAATACTAAGTTGAAAATTCGTCAAATTCAGGAAGTTTGCCAACGAATAGAATGAATTATGGGAGAAACAAACGAACTATTTTTTTTCTAATCAAAATCAATAATCATTTCCAAATTTTAAAAACGCTTTCAATTGAAATATGACACACACTTCAGAAAACTACATATTTTTCATCGTACTTCATCGAGAATTTCATAAATAAGACTACTTATCGAAACGTAAACAATTCTAAAGAAGGCTCAATGAATAAATTTTTTTTCCATTCAATAATATTTACTTTTGAGCAAAATTAAAAAATAAAACAAATAATTCACGAGGTACCTTCATTGTGCTTGAGTAGTTTCTCTATTGATCAAGATCTATTCGTTTTTCAGATAGTAGAATATAGAAAGAATATGTATAATATATTTGGGTAATGAAGTATTCCTTTCGACTCTTTGAAATATCAATATTCAGTAAGACCTGGGACTGGGGTCTTCATCCAATAAAACATTTTGTATTCATAAAAGTGGAGCTGCAGTATAGTTTGAAGTTGCAAAAATTTATTTTGGTACATCAAAATACAATTTTGGAGCATACTCGTGAATGAACAGGTGATTTATATGATTAAAAAAGGCTTTCCAAGATGAACCGTTATAAACTAGATCTACTACAGTTGTACTTTTGCGAGCAATAACGACATCTTGAATATATAAATAGGATCTTTTGAATTTAAATCAAAAACGAAATGCTCCTGAAGTAAGGCAGATCAGCCTACTAAAAGGAAACCACTGCGTTTCGACAATGAACTGCAGATCACCAACGTCCAAAATGAAACTGAACCGTCAACAGGGTCTTACCTATCTAGTTCGACTTCCAGTACATACCAAACTCAAAAACAGTTAACACCTTTTTTTCTGAAAATCCAAAATAGCTGTGGCCTCTCGAAAGAAACTTATCACTCCACTGGCTTCCAAACGAACGATAAGGGCCAAAACCATAACTTCTGATTCTGCCGAAACAATAACAACATCAACCTCGTCTTTCAAAAATGTGAGGTCCAAGTGAGCGAATCTTACTCATATATTTGACCATAGGAGTCATCAACTGAAAATGAGAAAACGGAAAGGTTTCGAAACTGTGTAGCAACTGTTCTCTGAGTAAAACTCACTGAATAACTAGCTATTAATTGGAACGAGTATTCACCACTATTTGAATACCTTCCACCATTCGGTGATATATAAATGTTTCCAGATTCAATTGCTATCAACATATTTTCTGCAAAGGTGCAACATCTCGAAGCAGTTTCTTGAAAAGATATATCATTTTTAAAGTTCACAAGAAATTGTCCATAATTCCTGTGTTATAGTGGAATTATTTCTATTTCTGAGAGCAAGTTATTCAAATTCATTATTCATGAACTGAACTTCGAGCATTCTTGTATAATTTGTCAGAAAGATCAATTTTTCACGACAATTCTTACAAAATGTTCTTCTTCAATATTGCTGACGAGGGGGGCGGTTTCATAAAGTCAAATAATAACAAAAAACAATGTTCGTTCTACATAAATCATCAGACTTCACTAGGGTCCCTCACGTTGGAAAATGAAGTGGCTATTATATTATAAAACGAAACTTTCCAAACACTGTACTCAATCTCTGACCATCTACAATCTTTCTTGATTTCCTTTTGTTCATTTGAGAGAACTTTTTCGTTGGGATTCAAACTATTACACTCTGCTGGAAAGCTTGAACAAGTTAAACGTGGACCACAACAAAGGACCTTTTTAAGAGTGAGTCTATTCGAGCTATCAGTGCCAAACATAATTGTTTGGTGTGGCTACTCCTCCAAGAAATCAGTACCAAAATGAACTTTGGATGCCATTAATTGTTTTCAACCTCGATATATCATAGCGATTGAATTTTTATTGTACTATTCATGTGGAACACAATCATTATGTATTATAGTCAATCAGTTCCGTTCTTTGGAATTCAAGATCACCTACTTTCTGCGGATATGGAGAGTAAATCCACATTTAGCTCTAGGTTGAAAGTTGGTCGTTCACCAGAAAATGTAACCCCTATTCTTTTGTTTTTTCTATGATGAAATACTCTTATGGAATTTTGAAAATGATTCACTTTAACGGATCGTTGGTTTGGAATTATTTTATTGTAAGACGTTTGTTTATGATTTTTTTCACTCGTAGACTCAATTATTTTCAGCCACTGGTATATCAATTTGGTCATGGTGGACTTTTTCCAGACTTGAAAGTACTGAGGGCTTTTTGTACTGGAAATTCCTTCCTGATGATTTTATGTGAAACTACAAAAGTCCCATTCTTTGGAGATAATTATCCCCAGCTGGATCCGGTAAGTGGAAATGAATGTGCAACAATTCCATACTGTGTAAAATTCGTTGATTTTTTATCATTTTATGAATCATTGGGTGTTCAGAAATATTCACCAGTGCTACCTGACATCACTGAAATGCTATTGTAATGTGATGATCTTTAAGAAGTTATGATTCTTCTCTACCTACTTCAAGAGTTTCATTTCATCTGCAAACAATATTTTTTTTTAATATTCGACAAATATCATTTGGACTATATTTGAATAGCCTGAGTTACTGAAAAGAGTTTCCAGATGAATATGTTACTGAATATTACGAATTTAATCCCTGATTTCAAAAAAGTTAGTTAAAGTGTCGACTAATGTTTTTTTTGAATATACCAAACATCAATTTCTGATTCAATTTCATATATCCATCATTAACGGATATAACCTTTGGTATATTTAATCATATCTTATTTTTTAAATATATTGAGTGAAGGTATATTTAGTAATTAACACTCCGTGCAACTCTCTCATTGCATATTTTTTACAAAACACCGACCTGCCTGATGAATTCCCAACCAGCAACATTGTTTTGTAATTCCATGGTGTTGCAACAGTTTTATTTTATTAGTATTTTATAATTACTTCCACAACACTAATTGATTGTATAAGATGATCGGTGAACACAATACATTTATAGGCAATAAAAGTGTTTCATAAATTAAAAACCATTTCGAAATAGTCAGGAAATTATCAGATAAACATTTTTACAACTAACTTATAAAATTTATTTTCCTAAAAAACTAATTTGTTATGTAACACTTTTCTGCGATATTTTTATGATAGTTATAAATCTATTTCAAGCTTATTTTATAACTGTTCCCTGCAGCTTTAATGAAATTATTTTATTAGAATCCTTTCAGACACTATTTTATTTTCATGGGCATATTGTCATTTC
>WOGP01002739.1:0-16211 GCA_015342065.1 Leptinotarsa undecemlineata | reverse complement strand
TACTTAAGAACAGCTGATGAGAGGGGTGTTATGTAAACAAACATGTGTACCAACTGTTGGTGATGAAATATTTCATTTGTTGAAAACTCAATATACATATATATAATATAATGATACTATATCTTGAAAACAAGAGCTAATATATAATTTTTATGGTCACTTTCGGTTTTAACACGTGGAAATACATTAAAATCATCTAATTTCAATCCCGAAACAAAAACTTTGTTGTGTTGTGATTATCGTGAATAAATACTAATTTCTCTGCATTAAGATATAGCAAGCGGTTTCGCTTGTCTTCGTGAATAAATGCAATGGCTGAAAAGTATTGGACCTAACATATAGATGACGTTAGTTTTATTGCATTCACCGCTTTTCCAGTTAGTATTAACCTTCAAAAGAAAGCTGTTGAAATTTGATATTCTACTCATAAGTTTGTGAGTTTTTGTGCTGAGAGTGACATTTCTTTTGTTAGTTTCAAAACAACGGATCATAAACAATATCGTGTTTTAATTTTACATTGCTTCTTGATGGGAAAAATACCGTTGAAGCGAAGCAGTGGCTTGAAAAATGTTATAAGGATTCCGCTCCTTCAGAAACAACAATTAAACGTTCATTCGTTGACTCCAATCGTGGTCGTAGAGACACCGATGATGCAGAACGCAGTGGACGTCCAAAGGAGGCAGTAATACTAGAAAACATAAAAATTCACAAAATCGTTTTGAATTATCGAAAAGTGTAGTTGAGTGAGTTATCTGACATTGTGAAGATATCAAAAAAACGTGTTGGCTTTATATTGCATGAACATTAATATTCATCTACACTCTTGAGAAGGAAAATACCATCAACAGTGAAAACTTTGAATATTTTTCGAGATATTAAAAAAGAGACCTCAATTTTTTGAACTAATTTGTTTATAATTTTTGTAATAATTTTCAGCGCCTTTTATAATGTTTCCTTAAACTTTTTACGTGACAATACGAATCGATTGACAACTTGATCATAATTTTCACAGACTATATAAAAATTTTAGAAGAAAATAGTACATGTGAGTTAAACCTAGTAAACTACAAAAATTCCATTGAATATTGAATTACAGATCATCTGAAATGTTGTCAATTTATTTCTGGAAGTAATTAGAGATAAAATGACAATAAAAAGGCTCACAGGCATATGATCCATATATTTATGTCTAAAATGGGTGGAAATTAAGCATATTCTTGTGAAACTATATCAAAAATACAGTGGAAAGCTGGATGCACAGGTTTTTTTAATTATCGCAACAATAATTATGAAATGGATAGCCATTTCATAAGAACACACATAAGACACGAAAATCAAATTGAATCCCCCAACTAAGTGGAAAAGTTTTAATCATCAATATACGGAATAATAGCAGATCGTGGACATATGACAGATAGATTAGTTTCCGTCACCTATTATCAGTTCTGCATTACGAGTACCACTCTTTCTCTCTCTGTCTCTCCCTTTATTTTTTGTCTTCCCCTTCTCTTTCTTTTTATTCTTTCTCGTTCTCTCTCTATCTCTCCCTCTATCTCTCTCTCTATCTTTATCTCTATCTCTCTATCACTATATCTCTATCTCTCTATCTCTATCTATATCTCTATTTCTCTATCTCTATCCCTATCTCTTTCCATGAACTTCCGTGACAGAGAGAGAGATAAATATTATTGCTCCTGTGTTTATGTAAAAATATAGGTCAGAAAACTTTTAAATATCAATAACCTGAAGTCTTTCAGGCTTTGAGTCAAGCTCCTGAGACTTTTAGGTTGCAAATTTTCGGATAGTCTATTTATATTTCTACTTTCAAAATGAAGTCATTTCGTATGGGGTTATATTTCCAGCAATTGTACAAATATTCAATAATATCTTCGATTTGCAGTTAGTGAAAAATGATATTTGAAAAATGAGTTAATATGTCATGTGAGATCTTTTTTTCGACTAGAATGTGAATGTAATTGATTCCTTTATTTTTCCATCAAATTAGATCTTAATGGGTTCCCATGATTTTTATAAACGTAGAAATACTTATATCACAAAAAACTCGTGGCAAGGAAAATATTGTTGGACAGATATCTTTCCATGTTATTATTTCATATCTTTCGTCAGCTATTGTAAGAGATTGAGGTAGGTAGAAAGTATCCATATAATGAAACTTATTTGTCTATTTTTCTGGTGAGTGAATATTGATGGTTACATATGAAGGAAAAGAATTATTTGATTTTTGCTAATTTGAGATCGTTATCAAGACCAAAATCCTAATTTATACTCTCAACTTAGTGGTTGAAATATCCTATTACATATTCCAATTTCCAACGTCTAGTTCACTTCGATTTTTTTCCACAGTGGTTAATATTTGGTAAACATAACGTAAAGATGTCTTCTTCAGGAAAGGTCGCCGACATTATCGAAGGTCTAAGTAACTAATTATAACTAAAAATGTTAGCTGGGCTAGTCTAATACTTGGAAATCACTACCGTAGTCATTATATTTCTTATAGGTAGGTTATGATAATGGTTCTGATGGTAATGATATGAATAGTATTTCTCAACATAATCTTCATCATTCCAGAGTAAACATTATCAACCGTATCCAGATAAAAATCTGTTGAATTTGTTTGTAATCCTCTGTTATCCGCGTAGCTTCAGAAGACATTAATTTCTTTTTCAATTGCCAGGTCCCCCTAAGCAATGAAATGTACTTTAACCCAGTCGATGTCTCGGTATCGAGAATAAACACATTTTGTTTGATTTATAGCGAAATGATGGCTTCTAGAATGGCGTAACACAATTGTAACTGTTTACGATACTTCCTATAAACTCGAGACGGTTCTATATGGATTATTTTAATTTGATGATGAAGGTAGTTTGAATCTATTATATTGCCTATTATGTTAGGAGTTTATTAGCAAAAAGATACTTCATGCTCTTCTGAAAGTTTTATTTACTCGTAAAATGACGAATCGACAATATGTTCAAAAAATTATCATTTCCTGTTTGTTTTCATAATAATTTCAAAAAAAACACTATATCATTTGGCTATAGATAATTTTTATTTATGACCCTTTCCATCAAAAAGGAATCGAATTTATTCAAATGCGTAATTGAAAGAATAACAATTACTTTTTACATATTGTCAAAATTTCAACTTTGCTGTACCTGTAGGCTCTGGAAACTCTATTGTTGATTATCAGACTGATTGTCACACAGGTCAGTCACTGATTGTGACTGAACTGTGTGACTGTTCTTTCTCTATATTTCAAAAAATTATATCAACTCAACCAGTTTATAGTGGCCTGAAAACAAATTTTTATGCAATTTTTGTAAGTGTCGTTCTACATGATATACGTTTACAAAAGCCGAATAAATCGAAAAAATGATTTTTTTTAGCAGTGAGTAATAAATGCATGTGAGTATCCAACAGTTTATAGCACCTAGAGGAGTATAAAGTGTTGACTTGTAGAGTTGTTAGCCTCTTGTGATCCAGTACCTCATTCGAATGAACTATGACGCTCTACCCCTTTGTCTACAGCTAAGGTATGGATTATTCAGACCAATCTTGTTCAAGAATCCTTTCAATGAACAGTGTCCATTGAGTAGCACTGTAATCGTTCTCATATGTTCATATCTCAATATAGTTCCGTACAAAAGATTTTGGTACCGATACAGTAGGTTCAGGACCTATAGGGTAAAACCGGGATAGATGACCCACTTTTTGAAATAACCACCTGATTTGAATAATATTAATTCTACACACGAATAATTTCAATAGTGTAGCTAGCTCAATCCTTTGTGTTGAATTATTATAATTTTTCAACCTATCAAATACAGATTTTGCAAAAATTAGCTTTTCGTGGAACATTTTTTTGAGGATAGATGCCTACCTGTATGGATAGTTGCCCCACCATGAAAATAGTGAGAAGGATAGATACCTGCAGTGCAGGATAGATGCCATTTATACCAAATGTTAGGTCATAGGTCATAGAAGTTATTGACTTCTCTACTAAGACCATTAGCTCTAGCCACGGAAAAACCTTCAGCTTGTCTGATAGACAGCTCCGGATTTCGTTCAATAAAACTTCTGAACCATGCACCTCCAGCCATTTCGTTTTTGTGGTCGAAATTGTGTTTTGGCTCCAGCTTTTCAGCAAATTAATGAGCTAACATGCGTATGGCTTATCTATTTGGGGGAAATCCTGCATCACCAAGGTTGAGAATATGCCTTACTAGCCTTCTCTTGTTGTCAATATCCAAAATAGGATGTTTTCGTAAAAACATGCTTATGTTAGTGGATCTATTGGAAACTAAAGACACCAATTAGTTAATTCTGATACACTGTTTGGAACCTCTGGTGTAGTAATGAATATTACTTTAGTAGCTAGCTACTGAACTGCAGTTTAGTCTTCCTCTTGAAAATTATCACTTGGTGATCAAAAAACGTGTCGGGGTGTTAAAAATAACGGTTTCGTGTTGGGATAAAACCTCAGTAATATTCAACAATTAGTTAATTGAAAGTTTGTAATGCCTTGTAGTACATGATCTTTGATACATACCCAGGGTCAACTTTGTTGTATTTCTAGCAGCATATCGTCTTCGCAATGTCCTCGGTGGAATCCCAAATTATCAAGCTATTTGGTTTATCCCCATGGTTTCCTTGTCCATTTCATCGAAAGCTGATTGTAAGGTTTCTGTGGTCCACGAACATACTCGAGCTCGCACTCCTTCCTTTCTTTTATAATTTCGTGGTATAGTTCTGCTGTAATCATAAATGACAGTGTATGGAGGGATAGATGGCCCTAAGGGCACCTATACCTCGAAAAATCAGGGCAACCATCCTTTGTGATAGGTATAGATACCCAAGTATTTTTTTCAATAAATTATAAAAAAGAATCTATTTGCACCTAGATGCAGACTCAAGAAACCAGTATATTGACATAAAAAAATATAACGGAATTTATTACTTTTCATAAAGTTATACAACGCAAAATACTAACCTTAGAATATTTGACATTTTTCTGAATGTCGTCGCGGGGATAAATACACGCATGAGCCAAACGCTTCTACATCGCACAACTGTACTTGGGTAAATGAGGTACGGGGTGACTGTGGCTCCTACTATAAAATTAATTTTTAGTCGCGAGTTCGGGAAGTTAGCTTTTTAGGATATGAGGCATCTATCCCGTTGGGGTATCTATCCCGGTTTTACCCTACATATATAGAGTTTTTGATCCATATAACACACTCATCATCTTTATTATTCATGTGATACCTGAATATCATGGCATCCAATGTAGAATCAATTCATTCTTCTTCTTTCTGAGTTCTTCACGTCACCCACAGACCAGCTGCGGTAATATTGATCTGCTCATTCCACTTCAGCCTGTGAGACTGACTGAGTCGACAACTGAAATGAAGATTTCTTCCCATATAGTAAATTCCAGGTCCCGTCTCGTGTTCGGTTTTGGACCCATCTATATACCATGTTCTAAGAATGCTTGTTTCTTATCAAATTTTTGTATGATTCAAAAACACGTTTGATGTTCTTTTCTTCGCATATTCTGAAACTGAACTATCCCAATAATTCTGTGGACTTTCCAACCTGAATTAGCACACCATTGTTTCACCCACTGTTAAAAGATCTAAAGCAGAAAGGTTCGGGATTGTTTGTTTGAAGGAGTGTTTGTTGAACCATCTGCTCTAAAAGAGGAAGTCTGAGTATAAATGAGCATTCACATCTCGTTCGTGTAGCTGACGTGCAAAAACCTCGATATGGGAAGGTTGTCGCGGGTATCAAGGTGGGATCTTGCACCTTGGCTATCCGACTACCTTATTACCGATAAACGAGCATATACCTTGTGCCTGGCCTGCCCGGCAGAGCCATACTTTTACCTTCTGACTTGTGTTTATTTGGTCGAGTGTGAATAGGTGTGAGCTACAATAAACCTTTGCAGGTTGCGGTGGAGGGTCGAATAAACTCACTTACCTTGGACCTAACCTAACCTATACATATTGGGAAAAAATCCATTACAAGTCAGAGTTATTAAGTGCATTATCTGAAGATGTGGGCTATCTCTTAATAGTATATTATTCAACGAGCATATAATGATGGCTATTATTCACGAAGTGAAGTTTACGACCACGAGCCGCAGGCGATTGGCCTAAATCACCATTATACGCGAGTAGAATACTATACTTTATCCACGACTGATAAAAATTTTTCGTTGAAGTTTTTTTGTTGGAAAATTTTATTACATCACATACATATTTTCAGAAACACTATTATTTTGTTCTCTCAAATATTTCAAACAATACATTATTGTTCATCTATACACTACTTAGTAATTGAAAATTATAATAATCGTATAATATGTCATAATAATTAACACAAAAACCTAGGTATTCAGCTTAACAAATATTACGTATTTAATCTTACAAGATGATATTCATATTACAAGTTATTCATTTATAGTTATTAATAATTATAATAGTTGAACAATTGGTCAAATTAATCGTAGGGATAGAATTAACTTCAAAACTAATGTTTTCATACAACTCATTACTTCCAAACCTTAAATCACAGAATGTAATGAAATAACTATGTAAAGGATTTGCTTAATATCTTACCTTTGTTGCTAGGTATTTATCATCACTGGGGTGATTTATAGGTATCATTGAGGTCGAGCAAGCAGACGTACATCATACAATAGTCGTAGATAATAGTATATTATTCAACGAGCGTATAGTGATGGCTATCATTCATGAGGTCAAGTTCACGACAGAATAATAGCCATTATACGCGAGTAGAATACTATACTTCATCCACGACTAATGAAAATGTTTGTTGAAGTTTTTTCTTTGGAAAATATTATTATATTACATATATATTTTTAAAATGACTATTATTTTATTCTAAAAAATATGTCATACAATACATTATTCAAACATATAATATCTCATAATAATTAGGACAAAAATCTATGTATTTAGTTAAACAAATATCTAGATGAAACTTCTATTGCAAGATATTCATTTATAGTTATTGTAATATATGATTAAGTTAATCATATAATCAATCAAGTTAATTGCAGGGATAAAATTAACATCAGAAGCAATGTTTTGGTGACCTGTCGAAACATTTGAATTATATGTACATTGATTTGTTTAGTTTACTTTTTGTTGAATTGAAGATGATTTTTGATATAATAATATAACTAAATCAAGAAAGCATCTGAAAGCAGTGATTAATGACCCATTAATAACTGACGCGATTGATGGGTTTAATTAAGGTCGAGCGAACAGACGTGAAATGGGTACATTATACAATAGTTGTGGATACACATCTTTATATATCCCCATAGCCATGGTAGAGAGTGTAAAGGACACGACACCAGAAATCACGATGGCGGGTTTAATAGATCGTATAATGGACCTTTCATGGATGTCCAATGGATATCATGTGTTTACTGGATTAGTTCCAATCACTGAATTTGACACTTATAATGAAACGAATTATTAAAAAACTTTTGTCACAATTTGACGGTTATGTCCCGGTGTTAATATATCAATTTTGTCAGAAATTTTACAAATTTACAATTTGAGAAAATGAATGTAAATTGTAGGTAGGTGTAACATATTTTATTAAATTATTATTGCACAATATTGCTAATAAAAACTTGTATTTCATTAAAAAGCAATGGTTTCATTTCGAAATTTATAAATTAATTCTTCCTGTTTTATTATGTACAAGCATTAAAAAATGGGCCTCCGTGGCGCAATCGGCTAGCTTGTTCGGCTGTTAACCGAAAGGTTGGTAGTTCGAGCCCACCCGGGAGCGACAGTTTCTATCTCTATATAGGCAACAATTTTCAACAATGGTAGCGCTAATCCACCGTTAAACAGCTGATCTGAAAATCTCAATATGAAATAAAGCTTATCTTTATGAATTTTTGAGAGTAATATTTTTTCTGGTGATTTTTATAGACATAAGAAACGACTAGGTAAGATAAATTACTTTCGGTAATGGGAAGCCGAAAAAACGCAATTATTTGTGAAAACAGCTGACAGGACTTTTTACCTGTTCTAATAGTTCCGATAGACATCGAATCTGGACAAAAAAAATCTCTTGGTATTCTTGGGAAAATGGCAATCGTCCCATATAAGATGAGGATTTCGTTTGGAAAAAATATATTTTTCCTGGATTGACTACTCTCTGTCTCGATTATACATTGGATCCATATTGTCTCCAACCTTCTTTTTAATGTATATGTATAAACGACTTATTGGAAAAGAGCAGAAAAGAGCTAGCTACGGAATAGACATATCACTCAAATTACGGATTTTGGAGATCTGGCAAAAGAAAATGAAAGGAGTAATTGTCATTTATTAACTTGTTTATCAAAAAAACATAAGATTCTGTCAGTTCGATTCATAAAAACTAGCTTCATAAAATTAAAAAAAAAATGTTTAAAATTTCATTTTTCTTCAGAAGTACCAGATTAGAATCGGCGTTCCAACTCCTTTCTTGTGACTGTTCTATACATATTGGGGAAAATTCCATTGCCAATCAGAGTTATTACGTAAATTTGATCTATGTAGTAAACATCTTCATGCATGTTCTACAGTTTCGGCTTCTAATATGTGTAAACTCATTTTAATTGAATGTGTAGGATAAAAATAATGCAGAAGCATTATCCCATTCAATCTTTATATATTTCCATCGTAGAAAGTGTAAAGGAGAAATCATGCTGGCAAGTTAAATATATCGTTTCCAGTGAACACATGAACAAGAACTTTATAGATATCCAGCCGACATCATTAATGGACAAGGGACGTCCAATGGATATTCCATGAATGTTCATATATCACCAAGTTGGACATTCGATTTATATCTATTTTTGGAACCCCGATGGACTTAAATTGGAAATCAATTGTATTATAAAGGGGCAAATATTGGATTAAAAAAGTTCAATGAACCTTCACCGGATCATTTGAGAATATAAACAATATATGGATGTAAACTGGATATGAACTACACCTGTGATGAAATCAATAATTGCCTTTTCGAGAACTTATTGATGGCGAATAACAAAACTACATACAAGTAAATGACATTTGTGATTGTTTGGAACCTTTGGTGGGGTAATGAATATTACTGGAGTTCTATACCAACACCAAACCCTTATTTTTGACACCTCGACACGTGTTTCAATCACAAAGTGATTATCTTCAAAAGGAAGATAAAACTAAATCTACATATAATGTTGTCTTTATTCATACCATAGTTACCATACTACTAGATAGGTAAATCTGATAATATTATTATGTTGACCTATTTCTGAGCTCTCACAGGTATTTAGATGCCTTTTGTTATTGACTTGTCTAACTAATCTATGGAACTAAAGTCTTTGGAATGATTTTGTTGCAAAACATGATGGGCGACTGCTGATTTTTCTGGTCTTCCATATTTTGAGTTTAAGTGTTTCTTATATCTCATTTTAATAGAACTTTTTGTCTGTCCATAATATTTTGCATCGCAATCCCTACATTCGATTTTGTATATTCCAGACTTCTTCGAATTCCCCAGACTTTGTCCTTTGGATTTTCTAAAAGGCTCCATAGTGTATAACTTGTTTACAAGTTGTTTAAGCAAGATAAATATATCTCAGTTCCATGCCACCAATACACGAAAACTTTGGAAAGATTTTCAAGAAAGTAGGCATGAAGGTGGTATTTAAAATTATACAGCCTGTTAGGAAATCCAAAAGACAAAGTCGAGAATTCGGAAAACTGGAATTTACGAAATTATATGTAAGGACTGCGATGCAAAATATTATTATAAGATATATAAGAAACACTTAGCACACCTGACATATTGAAGACCAGAAAAATCAGCAGTCGTTCATCATATATTGCAACAAGACCATTCCTTCGACTTTAGTTCATTAAGATTAGTTAGATAGGTTAACAACAACAGGCATTTAGATGCCTATAAGAAGGTAGAAGTAAGTAAACATAATAATATTATAAATAAC
The DNA here is from genome assembly GCA_015342065.1 of Leptinotarsa undecemlineata. Classification (NCBI taxonomy): domain Eukaryota; kingdom Metazoa; phylum Arthropoda; class Insecta; order Coleoptera; family Chrysomelidae; genus Leptinotarsa; species Leptinotarsa undecemlineata. Next base: position 6,163 of record WOGP01002739.1, on the reverse strand, counting down.
GATGGTGGACCAATACCTAACACTTTACCATACAGCTTGTTGAAGTATTTTTAGTTATCAGATTTACCTGTCTAGTATCTAGATAAGGCAACAATGTGCAGGTACCTAGCAGAGGTACCATGGTATGAATAAGGACAACATTGTATGTAGATTAAGTTTATCTTCCTCTTTATCTCCCTCAAGATGATTACTTGGTGATTGAAACACGAGTCGAGGTTTAAAAAATAACGGCGTGCTGTTGGGATAGAACTCCAGTAATATTCACGTAGCTAAATGACAGTTGGATCAGAAATGGACCTTTTATAGATCTCCAAGTAATATCATGTGTTTACGGGGTTAGTTCCAATCACTAAACTTGACTGTTTCAATCCACTTCTATTGAAAGGTATCATTTAAAAACTTGTCAAATTTTGACAGTTATGTTCCGGTGTATCATGCTGCTGAAAATAATATATTTCAATATATTATCATTTCACAATATTGCAAATATAAAACATATATTTTATTGAAAATTTCATGCAAATGTTTCAGTTGAAATTTATAAATTGATACTAATTGATTTTTTTTTGTTTTATTATTAGCATAGAAACATGAGCCTCCGTGGCGCAATCGGCTAGCGCGTTCGGCTGTTAACCGAAAGGTTGGTGGTTCGAGCCCACCCGGGGGCGAAATTTTTTGTCACTATATACAACAAATTTTAACGATGGTTGCGCTTATCAACCGATAGACAGCTGATCGGAACAACTGAATGTTTGAGAGTAATATTTTTTGTGCGATTTTTAGACATAAGAAACTGATGAGTAAATAGTTATTTTTGTATAAGGTGCGTAAAATAACTATTTTGTATTAAGTGCGTAAAATGAATGTTTTTTTAATGGCACAAGAGAATATTAATTATCTCCCAAAATTCCCTCGAATGTGCCATGAAAACACGAATTTTATACACGAAATACAAACAACATTTTTTGTACAACTGTAAATGTGAATACATCTTGACGTGATTTTTGTTCCGATAAGTTATCGCTTTTAAACGATTGTTGTCTTTAAAATATTATTCAATGTTTTCAGTAAAATCGTATTCAAACATTTTTCCTGTCTGAAAGAAATAAGTCCAAAATAACAAAATAATACTTTTTCTACTCCCTCCATTTTAAACTAATCATTACGTGTTTGACAGCAGGTAGGTAATTACTCATGTAGAATACACGTGTGTTCTAAATTAAGAAATGTTTAAAAATTATGAGATATGTAACTTTTACTCTGATAAATATGATCTCATGAATACAAAAGACAAAATCAATGGATTTTCTCTCCAGCTTTTCTGTAACACCGAAATAAATATCATATATCTATTCAGTGAATTTATTGTTCAACATTTTGTGGGTTGGTAATGAATCTAGTCATATCCGTGTATCAACAATCATTTGTTTTAATTGTGAGCTGTCTTTCAGTATCTCGTAAAAATTCAAAATGAGTGACAACGATCAATAAATTTGTGCTACCTCACCATATGTTACCGAGCAAGCAAATATTGCGATGAATAATTTGCTGCCAGCAAAATCAAGAGAAAAATAGTAATATGATTTCGAAAATTCCATGAGTTAGAGAGAGAAGAAAAACAACTTCGTTTTCAGAAAACGTTCTTCTCGTTTATTTCGAAGATTTAGCAAAAACTTTGAAACAATCGTCATTATGGGCAATTTATTCCATGCTGAGAAGTACCCTGAATATCAAGAAGAATGTGGACATCAGCAAATATTCCAAATTACATGCCTCTCTAAAACACAAATCTGATGGTTATGAACCGAAGAAATCGTCAACGCTCACCATAAACAAATAAATCAATTCATTAAGGAAGCTCCAGATGAAAAATATTTGTTTTCGAAGGTAACACAACTCCGCTTTTTCCTTCTATTAATTTTTTATGAAATTTTTGCAACAATTTTTGAAATACTAAGACACAATATAAAGGTTAAAACTGAATTATTCAGCCTAACCAGCCAACAGCCAATCATATTTAATTTGCCAGACGCGTCTAAAGCAAAGCCTAGTTCCGTTAATTCTATGAGCCAATAGCCAAGTAAACGGATTTGAAATATTTTACAGGCCAAAAAATACCTGTTTGCATTTGTATTTGACATTATTATATCATTTAAAACTCTTCAAATTCATTTATTCTCTCACGAAGTAAATATCAATTATGTTCAGTACTCATATCACAATCAGATCTCACATTGGTAATCGCCAAGTAGCTCAGGGGTAAGGCATGTCAGTTCTGACTGACTGACTAAGTTTATTATCCAAAGCCATAATCTCAATCAAATATATTGTACCATTCCTTTCTACGGTCAGTCGTAGAAAAAGTATAGTACGCACCTCCAAGATAAGGTCAATTACGTCCACTCGCGAATTATCACACTCGACTACAGCCTCGTGCTTACAATTTTTCGCTCGTGGGTAATAGGCTCCTACTCGGTACGTACTATAATTTCTTTTGTATACATTTTATCCTTAATGTTATCAATTCTTCTAATACAATTTCACAGCATTCAGTGGTCTTTCTTTGTCGTTGCTATAGAAACGGTTTGTTGGCACGACGGCGTGTTTGACTGTTTTTGTTTGCCCGTAGATCCTTCAATTTCGAATTATTTTCAAGATGATGAATGTTGATTATAATAGTGGTAGTGATGCTGGGAAAGCAAATGCAATAATATCTAATCTAATATATAACGGATTAACGGAAAAACAGATTTTAAACAGATTTTTAAAAATGGATGTTTGTTGGTTGCTAAGTGATAAACTTCTACATCGCTCAACCGATCGTGATGAAACTTGACATATATAAGTGATTTTTCATAGAGAATATTTTTAGGCTATTAAATTTTCTGTAACTCGCCACTAGATGCCGCTGTACAACAATTTTTTGGAAGCACTGTTCTATAACGCTGCGCACGCCTAAGTTCGTTGATTATTATGGTTCTGTCAAAACATTGGAACAGCAGCGATACAGCAACTAGTTTAATATATCACCGGCCAAATCCAAGTTGGTATATGAGAAAAAATATGACAAACTTCGTGAATGGTTCGATAAGAAACATGTAAAAGGTTTTTGAAAATGTGCTTGTATGCTGTTTTGAGGAAAAATAAAAAATTTCCAAACCTACTACGTTATGGAGTGTTTATTCAATGTTGAAAAGTACATTGAATGGAATATATTGAAAATATTGATATAAGAAAGTTTTCATAATTGGTCCCGCTCATTAAGAACAGAAGCGTCGGATACCAATGAAGAAATCTAAAGTTTCGTCAAGCGATGATATCAATACATTTATTTAAGATGCTGATAACGAAACAAATTTACTTTATAAGGTACAGATATAAGCATAATTTTGTAAGATTAGTAGTAATTTCAATATATTTTGTAGGTTGTCTTAATTTTGGGTATCAGAACTGCTTGTCATTGTGAATAATTATTACCTATAACTACATATAATTAATGTCATTGAATATGCTGGATCTATATTGATTGTGAAAATACCTCATACGAAGACCTATTGCGGAAGAATGTTTACTGTCTCAAACTCTGATTATTTTGAGATATACCGCAAGTATAGAGCACTACTGCGGCCTCATACAAAAAGTAACATATTATTTCTGAAATATTCCTTTGATTTCTATTATAGAAAATAATCATATGCCTGGATTATGATCTAGGTACAAGAAACTAAATTTGTCTGAACAAGTTACCACAATCAATTTCGTTATTGAAAAGTTTAACTAAAAACATAAATGCGGTGCATTTTCTTCCACCTGCTAGAGCTTCTAAGTTGAATGTGTTCAATAAAATATTCTGGCATGTGCCCTTAGCTGGATAGAATCCATTGCACTTAAATAACATGAATTTCAAGCACTAATCGCTGAACGGAATTTTTATATAATGGAGACTAAATTAACGATGCATAATCTCTCTTACTTCTTATGAAAGTGACATACAATAATTTGAGCGTATTAACATTTGAAAAGTTACCCCAGTTTATGGAAAAATATCCTAATAGCTTCATTGCCGACGATACTATGTGATCAAATATAAGCCTTCGATGAAACATCACCTCTAAATGTTTAAATGTGTCACCGTTTTCGAGAGCCGTGTTATTTATGGAATATTCGAAAATTACTGGATGAAGTTTTCTGTAGAAAGACCGTACTTCACATTTATCTACATCAGTTGAAGTTTATTATCACTACAAGATATTTGAACTTAATTTAGCGAGTCTTGTAAATGATAGTAGTCATCTATGGACTCAATTACTGAATAAATCTTCAAGTCATCTACGAAAATTAAATGAGGGCATGCCATCCTTACTGAAATGTCATTTATGAAAATTAATAATAAGAGTGGTCCCAAATTAGACCCCCGGGACACCCCTGAAGTAGAATGGCTCGACTGTTCCCCCCCTCCAATCTGAATGCGATCTGGATAAGATTTGAGCAATCCTATCAAAAAAGTAGAAAATCTGATTCTTCGAAGTTTTTTCAAAAGTAGAAAATGGTCAATCTGATCGTAAGTTTTTTTATATCAGTATAAATGACATCAACTTGTTCTGTTGAATCGAGATTACAAGAAATATATTCATTCATACTCGCGAAGTTTATTACGATAGATCTTTTGGACATGAATCTATGGTGATTTGGTGTTATTATCATTCTAATATCGTTATATAGTTAATCATAAATAATGCTTCCAAAGAGATTTCCAAAATTGCATAATATAGCCACTGACTTGTAGTTGGATACCAATGATCTCTTGTCAGATTTGAATACGAGACATATTTTTGTTCTTTTCCATATCTCTGGATAGTATTCAGAAGTGACAATTAAATTGAAGATAATATGTGAAAGTGGTTCTATCATCAAAAATACAATATTTAACAATAAAACTTGGCAAGTTGGAAAGTTGATTATTCAATAGATCAAATCTAGTCTCGGTATTATTATAGTTAGAGTACAAATATACTAGAGAAAAATTCCGCAAACCCTTCCACTGTTGACTGAGGAGGATCAAGAGCAGAATAATTGTATTGCATATAACCGGAAATTCTTGATTTCTTTTTCTTGCAATTGATAAAATTCCAAAATCTATTTGGATTGCCTGTGACCTGCCTTTCCATTTTTTGCACATAGGGGGCATATGCGGTTGTGATCTTACGTTTAATATTGGTCTGAAATTCTTGAATGTTCGAAAATAATTTAGTTTTGAATCTTTTGTAGGTTTTATGTGCGGAATTTTTCAAATTGATATCATTGATGATTTCTGAAGTGAACCATGGTGGATAGTGCTTAATTTTTTTAGAATGATAGTAGGTTGTAACACTTGGTACAGAGTGGAGTATGAGAAATGGTATGCTTCATCTACATTACAAATATTTGTCCGTTCTGAAATAAAATGTTGGACAACAAAGGGAAATCAGAGCGTCTGAAGTTATATCACACAACATGAAGAATTGAACTTGAAGTTGTCCCTTACGTCATATAAATGTTGAGTGCTGTATGATAGACATTGTCTTCTTTGATAAACGTGCATTCAAAGTTGGCTACCACAAGATCATCTAACTTTTAATGCTCATTAAGAATATTAGTGTACTGGTTAACGTTGATGGAGCTTATCAAGCAAAATGTGGGGATAAATAAAATAGGAGTAATTCCCAGCTTGATTGCAAAATGCATGCATAAGAGCTACACAGGTTACTGTTTCAGGAGAAGCTCTGTAACTCTTCTAGCCAATGCGTCTCCTGCATTGGCTCTAGGATAACAAGTGTTCCATGTAAATGAAATGTTTTTTCTTTCATTAATTATATTGTGTAGGAATCCTGTGATTCGATCCCATTGTTTGGAATACAAACGGAATCGAGAGCAGTGTTTTTCGTATAATTCAACGTTCATATAAAAGTATTTGTTTCGAAAGAGCTTTTTCTTTCAGTTCGTGTCTGAAAGTTACTTCAGTGCATGATGTACACATCTTTGTGTAGAGTTAATTTTTGAAACTGATTGCTTGCTTCCTTTCTTCGGAAGATTCTCACATTTTTTGTATCAAGTAGATGGCCAAAAACTTTCCTTTCCATTATCATTCTCAACAATATTTTATAACAATATAAATGAAAATATT
>WOGP01002738.1:0-16211 GCA_015342065.1 Leptinotarsa undecemlineata | reverse complement strand
ACTCGAAGGAATCAAACAATAAAACTCAAATGCGCAATAATACATGTTTATTCGTCAAGCGATGGTCTCACATTGGCTCGTACCTGGATCAAATACACATTCAACGGTGTTTTTGCACAGTTCCTGTGTTTGAGTCGAAAATGGCTTTAAACAAAAGAAAAAAATGGAACCGGAGATTGAATTGGGTTGAAATCTGTTTTAATCGATTCAGCATGTTGTTTTTATGGAATACATGTAGCGACACGTTTCCTGCGCATGAAAACAAAAAGTTATGAACTGAAAAATATTATGAAAGTTCCGTACGGACCTTCTCAATGATCGGAGGGCTAGGAAAACATAAGTTATTGTTTTTACCGTTATTGTGTTATTGTTGGTTCATTTCAAAACATGTCTTATACTGTCGACAGCATCTACAAAACTGACAGACTATTGGAACAAATTCATTTGGTTGTTTTATCAACTATCAATAATTATTTAGCCCATTCTGTGCATCGACTCGACAATCAACTTTGAACATATATGTTGATTCTTTTCTGGGTTTCTGAACGAAACAAAGATTTAACGATTTGAAAAGCTTTTCTTGGCGAGACATGCACATGCATATGATTTCGCTTTCCAGAATATTTCTGCAGGCGGATATTTATTATTCAGAAGCTAATGATTCAAACAAATGTGCCACGTATTCAAATCGGCAATAGCAGAGAAAGGCGAATCATTTCTCCCAGGGTTATTAAATGAAATCTCATTTCTCTCACAATAAATCGCCGCAAGCCCTACAAAAATGGTTGTAATAAAAAACAGGGTTCATTGGATAACCTTAACGAAAATTCAACAATGGATCGTTTTTTAACTATGTATTTGACTTATAAATGAAGTCTCCAGGCTGCTGAAACTGCCAGCTTATATTTTCGTAGGGACTGCTGAAAAAAATATTGAATTATTGAATTCAAAAAGCTTGCAGTAGCAAATCACAGCCATATAAAAAATATACCGATCGATTTTTTTATTATTGACATATCTTTAAACGATGTGGTGCTGCAGGTTTTTCCGGGTGTTCCTGCAGCTGAAAAAGCAAATGCGCAACTGGAATCAATGAAGTCGCCCCGGAGCGCCAAATAATTTTTGTTGTTTTTTTATATTTCATGATTTGTACAACATTACTTTTTCTACTTGGTAAAAATAAAATAGCTCAATTGCAAAAACTCTGATAAAAAAATTTAATATATTCAGGCTACCATACTGTAGATCAAAACTCTGCGATTCATAAAAAAAATTAAGTTAATGTTATTGAAATCATGAAACGGTTCATAATTTGTATTGTGAGTACTCTGTACACTTATATTTTCAAACTCTGAACTGCAAATGAAAAATGATCTATTATCTTGCTCATGGGGGCTCTTCTAGGAGTTTCGAAGCCTTTTTCCGAATCATGAGGTGTGCACACCACCAGTACCAAACTTTAATGAAATTGATTACAGTGTAATTTTGTCAACTCAAAAGAAATTTCCACAGCGTCAAAACAACCGAACATATCCTGAATGCATGTCTATGCTGAAAAAACATTAATTCAATATTGGACAAGTCACATTACTATCCTATAGTTCTTATCCTACAGTTCCTAAAATATAGGTTTCACCAATGCAACTAATTGTCTCCGCAATAATTTCCCCACTCATAAAATTCTAAATGGCTAACCAAATAGACTGAAACTCTCTCAATGTAACAATCAAGTTTTATGTGCAGTAATTTAACATTCATTCGTACAGAAAATCAAGTCTCAGTGGAGAAATAATCGAAAACTACAAACAAGTAACAAAAATCTGCATGGAATTGCTCCCATTTCCACGACTGTTTCTACAGACAGCACGAAGGCACAGCAATGGTAAACACACTGTTCCTCTGTTCATAGCTAATTAGTTCATGAACAGATTTGAAAGAGAAGTAGACAGATGATATCTTAGTTATTAGAAGCCATAGGCTTGTTACTTTCCCTTCACTTCAAGAGCATCCTTCAAATATAATAGTAAAGTTCCATTTCAAAATTACACTGATTCAAATACCCATTGTTCTTTCACATGACCCAAGATACACCAAGGATCAGATCGCATTTTTGAAAATGTTATCCTGAAATCTTTCAAATCTACTTGCTCACGTTGAAAAATGTTAGCTTACCCTAAAACCAAAACGTTGGAACATTAAAAGTGAGGGTATATCATATGAGCTATGAAGACTGTGACAAAAAGTATATCGGTCAGATTGAACGACATTTTGAAACTCATATTTCATGTAGTACATATTATTTTGAAGACCAAAACGTCATATAATAAATAATTACTGCCTAAAATTGTTGAAATTTTTACCTAACAACAGCACTTTTACCATCCGACATGAAATATCACTCACCATATAAACTAATCGGCTTCGCCAAGAAGCTGAGTTTATTTGGTCAAGTTTCAATAGGTGTGAGCGACAATATACCCCTGCGGGTTGAATTATGAACTATGAAAAATATCCTGTTTCTAACAACTCATTGTTAACCTTTATATATATCACTCCGATCAAAATTAGCGGAAACTTGCACCAAAAAAGGTTTACCCATGAAATAATTGTGAAACCTAAAGCGATATTGAAAGTGTATATACTCGGTTAGATATAAATTGGCGAGTTTTTTATTGTGAATCAGTTTACTTCGATGTTAAACTTTGTAAAAACTTAAAGCAATAAAAAGCTACTTCTGTCATGCACCTATCTATGTGAAATGAAAAGGGCTATATCAGTCGAATACTTCTCATGAAACTATCTATAGTGAAGAGATAAGTCCCCACGTCAAAATGTGCGTTGGCGACTGATGTCCTTGCATCAAATGTAAAGAAAAGACAAGAGCATACAAGAAAGGTTGGATATTACTTGAGTTTTCTCCAACAATAAACGGTTATTTCAACACCCCGACACGTGTCGTTTCCTCGTAGGAAGTACGGCCAAAAGTCTTGGAAATATGGAAGAGATTGATCAAAAGATGAAAGAGATTAATCAGAAGATGGAGAACGCTAATGTTAGCCCACCCATAGAGGCCAAGGATTTCCATAATCTTGGTTAGTCTCTATAATTTATTATTCCTATTTCTTCTATTTCACTCTGAACGGCTTATTACCATTTCTTTCTTGGTCACAATCTTCTATTCCTCCCTGCTTCTCCTACTAGTAGTACTGTTAGGATATTTTTTTCTTGGCATACGTTGAAAATGTCTCAGCCGCCTCACTCTCTATGCTATACTTTTCTGACTTATTTGTTATGTTTCACATATCTCCATCAACTCTTGACTTGTTCGAATTCTGAAATCCGCTTCTTTTATAATAATAATATATGCTGAATTTGAATACAAATAGAAATACAGATACAAATGAATATAAAACAACACACAAACTTAAAAAAATTATACCTAATTATAAATCTGAAATAAAAAATATACTCATCAACATCAAAAATATTGAATGAAATCCATAAATCCGATGGAGATTATAAAATCTAATCAAAATATACATGAATAAAATTCAATAATCAAAAATATAACAAGGCTACATTGGAAAATAATATGAATATTCTGTATCATAAAAAATGAATGGAGTATTTCTAAATTTATTTCTACATCGACAGAATCTGACAGGGAAATCTACTGATTACATTAGGATCACTTACAGCCAATAATTTCGAGAGATTTTCAATTAATGGCAACCAATGCGACACCAGTTGTATAACAACCTGTCATTACTCATCAGAAAATCTTCAACAGTTCATTAGAAATTCTTTCTTTTCAGATTACCATCGTGTACCATTCCCAATATCAAGTTCAATAACTGTATAACATTGACAAACGCGAGAGGTTCCGTGAAAAAATGCAAATTACCTTCAAACAGATGGTTAATATTTCGATTTGTATTGCTGTATCAATTATTTACGATTGAATCTTGTTTGGTTATCTGAACGAAAGGAAATACCGTTGAAGCTTTTAATAATATATTAACGCATTGAACAATTACGTACGATGATTAATAGGTACTACGGCATTTTTAGGTTGTTAACCGTGCCTTAATCGTAGCCAAACGTATATTTCTTCTTAAACTTTGAAAGCATTTTTTTACAATTTTTTATCGACTTTCAGTCAGTTTTTCATACAATAATTTATCATGCATTTTGGCGTGGGAGTAATGGACCGCGATACATGTCGAGGTTTTATAAACTGCCAAGTAGAAATCTCACATTGAAGTATTTTTTTTGAATACGTTGAAAAATTCAATTGAAAAAATCGATTTAAATCAAACGTCCAATTGATTGATGGTACAAATTAGAAGAGTTGATTCTGGGACGACACACATTGTACGTCAATGGGTAAACTATACCATTGGTTACTTACAACTACCGAATATCGTTGATTATGTACAACAACAACAAGAATCTGCTTTTTCCATCATAAAAAGATACCAGAGCCAAATTTGTTCTTCAAAAGTTGCATAAGAATTGAGAGAGTGCTTCATTTTCAGGCCCTTTATTGGTCAAGATATCAATAATAATACGGCTTTTTTAAAATAGCCAACCTGCTTACAGACTTGCGTTATTGTAAACATACATTTGTTATATTCAATATAATAAATTTGAAGGTATCAACTTTTTCTTTGGAGTAGATTCTATAATTGGTGCAAATGGTATGCTATGATATATATGCAGTAGAATTAATGTTGTGAAACTCTGAGAGAATGGAAAACAAACATTAAAACTTTTTGTAAAATTTAATATAATAATTGAAAGTGGTATATTTTTAGGAGAGATATTTTTGGGAAAGAAAGGTTCTGAGTTTCTTTTTCTCCATCTTTATACAAAGATTCCCAGATCATTTCGAATAAAGATAGAGAAGAAAGCTAAATAATTTTTCCCAAAAATTGATCTTTTCCGATATTATACCCCTAACAATTTAAACAAGATTCATGTGACTGAGGTTGAATCAAATGATTGATGACATGAATAACTTTAACTCATTCGTGACATAAAGTCATGAATTGAGTGCTTCATCTTATATTTCTACCAAAATTGGTGCTGAAGAGGCAATAAGGCAAATATCTTATTCCCAAAACATCGACGTCCGGTATTGAGAATGACAGTGATCCATGTAAGTGAAATTTTATCTTTTCCATAAACTATATTGTGTAACAATCCTTTGAGTACATCATACAATACAATGATGAAATATTGAAACAATTTTAAGATTGATTCTCTCCATATTTTCTAGGGGTTTCTATATTTTTTGTCACTCAATTTCAAATGCGGTGATGAAATTATTTAGAAGTTCAACTAAACGTACTATTTTCAGAAAAAGAAAATGCTTTCTGAAAAATTTTGTTTTTCAAATTAATCAAGAAACTTTTGAAAGTCCTCGTTTCATGAGCGAAAGCATCAAAAATAACTGTCAATATCAATCATTTCTCCAGGATTAAAATTCACTTACGGCTCACTTACAGGGAAATATGGTTTCAATGGAGTTATGAAATTTTTTGTTTTCACTAATAAAAGTCATTATATTGGCTAGATTAGCCTTTTTCGAAAAACCACAAGTATATCAGACATAAGCATAAAAGAATTTGATAAAACTAAAAAGAAAACCTTTCATACATTGATAATAATAGTTAAATAATTGTCAACTTTAGTCTCTATAAATTTCTGTCGTCGAATACCCAAATGTATGTTAATTAATATGGTATAGAATGTCAGAGAAGATGGTCACAGGGATCATGAACTCCCCTAAAATCATATATGTTGAATTGACAGTCAAAAATACCAGTTCACTTAAATTCAATGAATCAATAAATTCCTCATCAAATTTTTCAAATAATGAAATGAAAAATAAAATTTTTAATTCACTATATATCACGTTAGTAACAATCGGCGCAGTGAGGTTGATTTATTGTTCCTATATTACCGTTATATATGATTGAATTGGCCTATACTTGATGAAAATCCATAACGTTTTCAAAAAACACTTTAGTGTCAGATTTTCACTAAACGGTTCCACAAAAACACAACATGTGTTTCGTTATACGGCTTTTTAGGGCGTGCCTTCACTCACTCCCTAAGAAGCCATTGTATAGCAAAACACGTGTTGATTTTTTCTATAACTGTTCAGTGAAAATCTCACAATGAAGTGTTTTTTGAATATATTACCGTTGTGTTAGTCGACAATGAGTAATTTATTTTGTAGTTTGACAATAAGTTTTTTTTTGGTAAAAACAACATTAGAATTAAAGAAATCATTAGCGTAGATATAAGGAAAAATTTTTAAAAAATTTTCATTTGTCGAGAATTAACTTGACAATTGAGAGGACTCGTACTACCACTTGGCGGAATTTTCACGATAATTATCAGGAAAAATAATCTGAGTGAACGGAAGATTTTCTCAATGTGAAGAAAGCGTCAAAATTCAATCTTTTTTCTTGAGCGTTTCTCCTCTCACTCAAAAGTTGTGCGGTAACTATAGCCAAAATATGAAGACTTTATTAGCAATGCTTCTTATAAACTTGGGAGATCAGTTTCTACGTTGCGTCTTGTAAAGTTGAGAGCCAGCATGCTAGGAAACAGACTGAAAGATGTCGCTCTTATAAATGTTAATGCAGAGATAACCAGTCTCATCTGTCAAATACAGGAGAGAACACAACCAGAAGTTCTTCAGATATCTAATGGTTTACATTATGATGTAAATAAAATCGTTAAGAAACCTGAACAAGTATTGACGAAAAGAAAATAAATAATTGAATGAAAGAGAGAAATCGCAAGAATTCTAGTGAACAGTTTGGTCCATCATTTAAAATCTACGTTTGAAGTGAACTCGTCTGGGATCGGTCTTCCCTCATACCACAAAGTACTGACAAAGTGAGGCTATCACATATGAGAAGGGTCACATATGACCCGCTTCAAAAGCTTTGGCAGAAACCGCGCCTCGATGAGTGCCATATCAATTTTCAAGGGGATGATGGGATGACACTATCGAAGTTCACACATATGCTATTTTGAATTTTTTGTCTCTTTTTAGACACAGATTTCAGACTTAATCTTTTGTATTTATAAAATATTACTGCCAAGTTTCTCTTTTGACACAATTTTCAATAATATAGCCACATAATTTCCATCGCATATGGAATACACACAAAAATGCATTGTTTCCATGATATTTCCTGAATATTTTGAATATTGAACATTTCTCAATTCTATTTGCAGAAATCGATTGTTAGAGGTTTTTCTAGGGCAGGAAGTTTTCAAGGCGTGGAAACTTATTTTCTATGTTGTTTTCTATGTTGAAGTCATCTATTTTTTCCTCCACCGACAATTCATCAATTATAATTTTTCTAAAATCCCAATAACTTTCTGCTTCAAATATCCTTCTCATCTTTCAGTTATTACAGAATTCGTTATGAAAAATTTAATAAAAACGCTCGGTTCTGAAAGTGTCTCTAGACACGTAATGAAACCATTTTTCAAAAAAAAATTGTAGAATTCACAATTCAAAATTTGTTTGTAACCATATCACTTCTTCCTGAATTGTTTTCACCAATTATTTCTGTCGAAAGTAACTTTCTAGCCAGATGCCTTGTTGAATCATTGGATTTCCTCGCAAATTCCTTTCTCGCTCAATCCGTGAATTGTTTGTAACACTCAAATGAAATTAATCATGGTGGTAGTGAAAGCCTAGTGACTGTTCAGTAGTTTCCGTACTTGATAATAGTTCAGCTAGTTCGACGAAAACTTGTTATGAGTATTGTTCAAATTGGAATTGGGCATTCTCTTGATTTGAATGCGACTGCCATATATGTTGTAGAAATCATCTCTTTCCTGAAGAAAAAAGGGAAAAGAACTGTAAGAAGACACGTTGTTTCAAGTCACCGTCAAAAAAGCTATTGGCATGGTTTATTATTCTTTCACATTAAACACTTGGTTGATACGATCACTCAAGTTTTGCCAATATTTGAAATATGTTTTTGTTGATACTACAAATCATATTATGTTGACTATTTCAATAAATTGATGGATGTAGCCGTTACTCCGTGGTAGGAAATCATAATGAAGAAAAGAGAAATGAAACTTTCTATATTTTTACCACTTTTATTTGTAACCAACGTTACTGCAGTTTCGTCCTATACGGACATTTTCAAATATACAATTAACTCGATTCATCAGCTTTCGTGAAAACAAGATCATTATTTCTCATTTTATGTTGTATAGTTTTTATTATGCCTGTTTCTCTACTGTTTGATAAAGAGAATGGATGGTTCTGAATTACTTCATTTATCTTGTATGCCCCTATATCTCAATTATCTGCATGTATCAATGCAATAACTGTATCTGTTATCAACGTATCCAAACTATTTTTATTAATTATTGTTGATGTATATTTCGGCCCCTTGGACATTGTTGAAATTTCCTCTTTGTTAAATTCTACTTTGGTCAAGTTAATGATTCTTTCGCTGAACTGGATATCTGGTTCGACTCATTCGCTGTGTATGATATGTTGTTTCTGTATTAGTGACCTACATTTCTTGAGTTGAGTTTGGTACTTCCGGTATACGAAATCACTATTTGTAGACTTAACTTGGTCATAAAAAATGTTAATTTCTATCTGGTGGAGTTTATAAGTAAGTTCAGAGTGTAATACCTTCAAATACTTAATACCTTCAGAATACTCGTTTTTGAGAACTGCACTCTTCTTTCAGCCAAATCACTCGTGCCATCATTATCGCCTTCTCCGCTGCTGATGTTTTTGTCCTGGTCCTGATGTTAATGTATTTCGGGTTAATTTTTCTTCTCAGGCACTCTTGGTTGAACCATAAATTCTGCGATGTTTGGTGGTACTTCATTCTTAGTTTAAAGTAGTATGTGGCTTGTCTAGCTGTACTTGTTTCTTTCAATAAATTGATTAATGTAACCCTTACTACGTGGTAGGAAATTGTAATGAAGAAAAGAGAAATAAAACTTCCTATGTTTTTTGCCACTTTTATTTGTAACTAACGTTACAGCAGTTTCATCCTATACGGACATTTTCAAACTTATACACTTTATTGTATAAGTTTATTGTATAACTTTATTGTACAGTTCATTGTATAAGTTTGAAAATGTCCGTATAGGACGAAACTGCAGTAACGTTAGTTATAAATAAAAGTGGTAAAAAACATAGAAAGTTTTATTTCTCTTTTCTTCATTCAATATTTCCTTTAAAACGAAAAAATGCATGACTATGTCATCAACACAGGATTTGACAACGAAACATCTGACAACCATGAAATTAACATATTTGAGTAACACTTCATTTTGAGATGTTTACGTCAACACGTGTTACGCTATACAGCTTCATCAGGCATCCCCATCAAATCCCACAATAAGGTGTTGCTTGAATACATTCTGGATTTTAATCAAGTATCGGCCAATTTCATCATAAATATGGAAATTAACATTTCGCTATTGAATCAAACTTGACTATCAGGACATTCGTGATGTATCATTCTCAGAATTTCAATCACTGGCACTGTCCTAATTGAATTGAACCTATGTTTCTGAGTAGTCGGCAATCCAAATTACATTTTACCGCTCTAAGATTTGAACTTCTCATTTTTTCAGACGAGATATTTATAAATGAAACATGTCTTTTTCAATACTTATTGAAAGTTCTGGATCTTTCAGAATGTCTTTATTTACTTTCCCAATACACATATGATGATAATACATTTCCCGTACAGATTGGTGAATTTTTCTTTTCAATACGACCGATTCAATCGGATTCTTGAAGTGAGATTTCTCTATTCGTTAAACCAAAAGTCTCGAATGAGGTGTTGCCAAAATTATTTGGGGTTAAAATAGACTTACACCATAGGTGATTCCTGGTCATGGGAACGGCGAGGAGATGGGGCCATTTTGGTAGAAGTGTAGTGGAGAAGAATTTCGAGAAGGGATTAGTTAAGTGGTGAGCCGCGTGGTTCAATTTTAGGAGTTTGAACGAGCCAGTTTCGGATATAGTTTCATATACAGATTTCAAAAACTCTATAAAAGGATGCACTTCCTGAGGATTCTACTGAGTCACAACCACTTTCCTAGAACGAGCAATGCCATCCCATCAAAAAAAAATTGGTGATTTTTTTGGTAAACAGAACTCTTTTTTGGAAAGGATTCTTATTGTTTGAGACTTTTTTACATATTTTTTCTGCAGAAGAGTTCCTACAGAAATGTCTAGAATATTAAAGAGGGAAGAATAAGGACTTCTATTTTTGATTGCCGAATGGTGTGTTTTCTTTTTTCCCAGTTCGATAAATGTTATTGTTCACGTCCACATGAGAGTCCATATCTATTTTTTATTATAAAAGTACGTGCTCTAAGTCTATCCCGTTTCTGGTAGAAGAAGTAGCTACAGCTCTGTGGGAAACTAACTAACTACATTTTTGGAACCATTACAAATATTTATTTATTGGCATGTTACAATTATTGATTTTTCAGTTTATCTCAAAGTATAGTGTAAACCAAAACTGATATTGAAGAAATGCAGTCAGAATATAATTGACCAGTAATTGGTCGACAACTTGGTCAATAAAAATTAATGATAAATAAGCATATTCAACGTAGCGTCATTGTTAGATGTTCACTTAACATTTTCCTTGTTTCACAATGCAATAATTATGAAAATAGAAATGCAAATTTCTATGTTTTATACCACTTTTAATTGTAACTAACGTTACTGCAGTTTCGTCCTATATGGACATTTTCAAACTTACACAATTGTAAGTAAGTTTGTAAGTAAGTTTGAAAATGTCCATATAGAACGAAACTGCAGTAACGTTAGTTACAATTGAAAGTGGTATAAAACATAGAAATTTTCATTTCTCTTTTCAGAAAGAGAGGACATTGGCAGATCAAGATCTTCTGCAGGTTTTTGGGTTTTCCTGCAGCTGAAACAGCAAATGCGCCAGTGGAATCAATGAAGTCGGCCCGGAGCCTGAATTAAGTTTTGTTGTTTTATAATTTCAATCTCCCTTGAAACAACAGGAAAGTTTCTGTTTTCACAAAAGCTGTCATCTATTCACTTATAATTGTCAAGTGAAAACAGCCTGGGCATAACCTGATAGTTAGTTAAGTTCAATGATATAACGAATACTTCGGAAAAGAACTTGAATTTTGTTTCAACTTCCAAGATTTAGAATCTCAATAACACTGTTTCGTTTCTATTTATACCTATGGCTCATGACAATGTCATAGATTCACTTTGCTAGATTTCCTCCATCAAACGAAGATATTGCGAGTGATAATTTCGAAATTGAAAATTACTTGCAACATTTCAAATATTGGTTTTGGGTGAAGAAGAAATAGTAACAAAAATAACATTATTGCGGTAAAAATTATATTAAACAACCTTTCATGACTTTTTTGGTATTTGGTGTAAAAACGGTAAATTCAGGAGTGAGTACATGAAAAAAATAAACTGAAAATCATCATGAGTTCAACTCCGTAAATACAGTGAGTTTAATAGATAATTCATTGAACTGTTTTTGAGATAACTGTTGCCAAGGGTTTATTAGAGAGAGGATTTGTAGATAAGAAATGTTGATATTAGGTGTATACACTATTCCATGAGAAAGAAATGAGGACTTATTTCTAGCAGAATTCTAATATATTTCCAAAGAGATTAGATTTTCACGAGAACTTCTGACATATTGTAATTCATAATCAATTCGCTCTCCTGTATTTTTGAGTTTTCGTATAACATGGCTCAATTTGGGCAGAATTATGGAATATTGAAAACTTCTGATGAATTTTTTTATGATTACATGATGCTTCGACTTGCTATTCTGCAGGAAAAGTACCAAACTGAAGTTGGTAGAACTAATTCCGATGATGGAAGGAACAACAGAAAAAGACAAAGTAGGAAATGAAGTTTATCCAAATGATGACATTTTTAAGTGAATTTTTCGATCATGTAATTATTGCCTCATTTTCATTATGTTCCAGTATTACTCCATATCATAATTCGTATCACTATTGAGTATTTGAAAGGTGAATAGCATTCAGTATTCAAAAATCCATAAAAAATGTCAGCTTGATTTTATTTTGGTATTCATAGGGTGAAATAGAGAAAAACACAATCTTCTGTAACGAGACAATCCTGACGTCAGTCAGGATTATCCCATGTTGTCACCTTACTATAACTACAAAAAAAATTCCTTCAAATAAATTGGGGAAATGGTGTTGCCTTCCTGTTCCATGACCTGGTGTCGCACATCAACATTTCAGCCACGTACTATAATGAAATATAAATCAACAAATGTATTTTATTCGGCTACGATTTGACCTACTTTCACTCTCCTAAACAAAATCAAAACGGGCAGCTCGCTTGGTCATAAATCCTGAACGATTTCAGCTGATATTTGATAATTCATAATGCCACCTAAAACCGAGAAATTCCACTGCAAAAACAATAATAAATTTCCCTCAATATGACCTGTCTCGAAGATGGAAATCCATCGGTATCAATGGCAATGGCCATTTGGGAACTGCTTCCACCCCAGGGCCGAGATTGATATGTATAAAAACCTGGTTTTTGATATAGCCATCATTTTTCTGATTTAATTTGTGGAATAACTCTTTTTTGATCGGACAGATGCTTCACAAAAATTGTCTAATGGACAAGGTATTGATTTCAAGAGAGAAAAGTAGTCTGGGTATCGATGTACTTCAAAAAAATGTGTTCTTGATGATATTGACATATCCTATTTGAATACATTTCACATGAATAGTTTGTTAATGCCGAAAAATGAGGGAATCGTAATCGGTTTCGCAGGTGGCACGGCTAATATCTATGGAGTGAGTACTTTGGATGAGCTGCAAATTGAAACTCAATTGGATATGGAGAAAACTCGTTGCCGTTACTCTCATACGCGAAAAATCTCTCAAATTCAGGAAATGATAAAATTGACGAATACGCTGAAATTACTGAGCCGAAAAAAATGTTCCTATGTATTATAATAGAACAATATAACTGACCAATACTTGATGAAATTATAACGTAGTCAAAAAGAAAACTTCAATGTGAGATTTCCATTTGTAAGTTTACCAAACCCCGACATGTGTTTCGATATACAACAGCATTTTCGCTTCAGGCGTGGAGTAAATTTGTGAATTTCATAACAAGAAGTATCCTAAAAAAGCAATGAAAAATAGTTTCTCTCTTCATTTTATTCAATTTCAGATATAGTTTGATAATTGAATCGGAAAAATATGGACAAACTCTAGAAGATGTTACTTGAACCAAGATTGAATTCAGGACCACCGGCACA
Source organism: Leptinotarsa undecemlineata (assembly GCA_015342065.1). Classification (NCBI taxonomy): domain Eukaryota; kingdom Metazoa; phylum Arthropoda; class Insecta; order Coleoptera; family Chrysomelidae; genus Leptinotarsa; species Leptinotarsa undecemlineata. The sequence continues at coordinate 2,859 of WOGP01002738.1, read as the reverse complement.
CTGGTTTTGAGTTCTGATCACCACTCCAAAAAGCTCTCTAGAAGTTTTGAAACTACTTGTTACCTGCTACAAATGTGGTTGAAAAAAAAATACAGTCAACAAAACATGCATTATTCTCTACAGGTGAAGTATTTATCACCTGAATGGTTTTCTATTATTCAATTTCATTAAAAGGAAGAATTGAATCTGCTGAGCCGTGGTCCAGTGAACTTTGTAGTACTGAACTATTCATTTGCTACTGTCATAGACATCTTCAGTGGTATATGTGTTGACAACATAACAGAAAGATAGAATTTTGAAGTTTGTCATTGCTGAGACTTAGAAACGTTTGGTGATGAAAGATCCTTTCAACTACCGTCTACCAGTCCGAATTTTGTTATCTCTACTCTTGACTCCGGCCGTAAAATCTCATATACTTATATTCAACATCATCTTTGAAAATTCCGAATCATTTCAATTGCTACACCCTATATGTTGATGAAGGATTTTTCAGCCACACCCCTACACTTACTCGAAAACGTGCAAGTGCACTTCCGACGCACCACTCTGGAACAGCCTTGGTGTGATTGGGAATCCAATAACGCCCTAATTAGTAATTCAACCCTCAACCATAACACAAAAGTTCAATTAACACATTTCTTCCTTACCAGTTCAATATCCAAACTCGGGGATAGTTAGAGAGATAGAAATATCAGCTCTAAAAGTACCAGTAACATAAAAGTATGTAATTATTTTCATTGAAAACAATTTGATGTTATAATGATACTCATTGAAATACTGGGTTGAATGAAAATTCTAGTTGAAATACAGTTGATATTGATTCTGATTATGAAAGAAAAAGTTTTCGCCTGAACAACCAAAGTGTCAAAAAACAATTTGACTTCTGCAAGTAACATTATCATTCTTATAACTTGAATGAGCCTAGTTCCTAGTTGATCTACTGGTTGATTGCAAATTCCTTTGATTCTAATTGCAAAATAATCAATTAATCATGGCAGCTGTTTTCAGTATGTGGAATTCTTTCAATGAGGTAAAAGAATAAGGTGATTCTTCCTTTTTCTCAAGAAATAATAATTTCATTTATTCATCAATTTCTATTTTGTCTTCTTCAAAGCAGTCCTCTCAGATATAATACATTTGTGTCAGTGTTTTTTTTTATTCTCGAAGCAGTTTTGATATGTACTCTCGGGTATGTCCTTGAGGTCTCTTGTAACAAAACGCCGTATTTTTATGGTCTTTTCAATATTGGGAACAGGAAAAAGTCACATAGGGCAAGTCTAGTGAGTATGGTGGCTGAAGAAAGATTACGGTGTCGTTTTTGCCAAAAAATCACGAATACGCAAAGACGGGTGCATTATTTCTTTGCTTTCTCAATATTTTCATCGGTCGTTGATGTGCTGGGTCCTCCAAGACGAGCGTCGTCAATCACATTATAGGGTTGGGGGGGGGAGGTCAACGAACACACACCAAACCACTAGAGATTATCCAAAACAGATTCCTGAAGTTGATTTTTGAAAAACCACACCGATATTCTACAGATCTTTCATACCAGGAATGCAGGATACTGGACCTGAGGCAACTTTATTGTTTGAATGTTATATTGATATATAAAAAAATAAAAAATCATGACAGTTTACCTACGCATAATTATGGTACCCAGCAAAGATATCTTCTGTTGTTCCACAGAATAATCTGTTTGTCAGCGATCATTTTATTATATAGCACACAAGGCGTTCAATTTTATTCCTGACCATATTAAAGAAATAATTAACTTCAACATGTTTAAAAATAAGGTAAAACGATTCACTTACGCAACACCAAGGGCCAAATGTAATGAGATCGTCGAACCAAATTTCTTCAACTGATTCATTCATCTTATTCATACCCGCCTTTTTAATTCTTCTTACACGGGTTTGATTTTTATTTTCATAACTATTAGTTAGTCCAAAATGTTTGTACTTTAAAATATTCTTATTAATGTGTTTGCTTTTATAAGTACTCTGTTGTTCCCACATATATTTTTTAAGCTTCACCTGTAAGTATGTATGTTTGTTTGCTTGTAACTGTCAACTTCGGGATCAGTATTTGACGGAATTATCGACATTATTGCTTGATCTATTCGCAAGCAGGTGGCGCTGTACGTAACCTCCTTGACATATCGACATTATTGCTTGATCTATTCGCGGGCAGATGGCAATGTACGTAATCTCCTTGATATAAGTCAAACTTCCTTTACATGTATTTCTTCATTTAAAAAAAAGATTTTTTTATTAACACGCGCGCCTGCTTCCTTATTTGTAACCCGCTTTTGCTCGCCGGCTGCCTTGGGCTTGGTAGCTGATTTTCAGGCTCCCTCTCCGGAATGGGAAAATATCAATGGTAATTTTTCTAAACAATATACGTCTGATAGATCGCAGAATTTAGATAAAATATTTATAGTTTGAAAAGAATAAAAAACACACTTTTGTAACATACGAAACTAAAAAATGAAAAATAATATAGTTTGAAGAACTAAAAAATGCGCGTTTGAAGAACATCGAACTAAAAAAATGAAAATATTTCTTATATAAGCTTGACTTTTTGTATATCAAAAACACGCCGCTTTTTTCACAAAAATACTAGTATTATTCGTTCGTTATCGTTTTAAGTTTATTTAAAAAACTATTTTAAACTTTTCAGTTAAATGTTCTTCAGAAGGGTGTTTTCTAAACTACATTTATTCGTGATGTTCTTATATTGGACTGGATATTTATTAGGTAGTTATGAAATGTACTTTATCTCGAAACAGGTGTTTGTTCACTTATCGAGTATGTATCATCCATGCAAAAAAATAATTCACCGTATAAATGTATAAGTATA
>WOGP01002737.1:0-16216 GCA_015342065.1 Leptinotarsa undecemlineata | reverse complement strand
GGATATTCCGCTCAGACCGATCATTAGCTCCAGAGATTCAGCTACTCAAAACTTTTCCAGATTTTTACTACCAATAATAAAACCACTGCAAGGAAAAACTAGGGGCAATCGAAATCACAGAGCAAGATCAACTGATCAGTTTCGACTAATTGATACAGTTTATTATATGATTTTCACTATACAGGGTTTTACAAAAACCGCGACATGTGTATAGAGAAACATGTGTCGCTGGTTTTGTAAAACTCTGTATAGTGAAAAGCATACAATGAACTGTATTAATTAGTTTTAATATGGATTTTCATCAAGTATTGGCCAGTTCTATTCAATATAATCAGTTTCTACATGAAAAGCCTCTACACCAACTTCCGAAGAAGCACTTCAAATCTATCCGAAGATGGGGACCTGAAAGATAGAACAAACTTAATGATAGAAGTAATCATGGAATTACTAGGATGATGTGTACGCAACTGCTACTTCCAAATGAAGGACGAATTCTTTACGCAAGATGAGGGACTGCCAACGGGATCGCCACTTTTACCGGTTATAGCCAACATATACATTGAGTGGTTTGAAACTCTGGCCATTGAAGAAGCCTACAAGAATCCTCGAGTCTGGTTGAGATATGTTGACGATACCTTTATGGTATGTTCTGCATGGGAATGCAGCACTAGCCACCTTCCTGAAGCACATCAACAACCTAATTCCTTCTATCACTTTCACAATAAAAAGCAACTTCACAATGAATTGTTATTCTAAGACGTATTGGTGAAGAGGACCGACATTAAAACATCTGTATACCGAAAACCAATTCACATGGGACAGTATCTGAACCAGGAATCCAACCACCATCAATCGACTGAGGAATCATTATGATTTTAGTAGACCGTGCTTTCGGGCTTTGTAATACAAAGAAAGGTCTCGAAAAGGAACTAGGCATCATCGGAAATGACCTTCAACGGAATGACCAACTCTCGCCAAACGGTCAACTCCCGCTAAAACCGATGAAGCGGTGAGAGGGAAAAGGGGATTCGTGAAAGCTGTCGAATGACCTATAAATAGTCAGATTTCGGAGGAATATGTCCAGTTACCACCCGAAGATGATTGTGGATACTAACAATCGAAACGTCATGACGTAACTTGGTTTGGAATCTTAAATTTTTTTTAAAATTTTTTGTTAGAACTTGAACTTGGAAGTCAGCCAAAAGGGTAGGGGAGCTAGGCTCCAAATCCCGAATTAAACGAAGATGTTCGTCAGAATAAGTCCAGTTATCACCTGAAGACGATTTTGGATCAAAACGTCGTGAAGTCACTTGGCTTGGAATATTTTGATTTTTTAATTTTCATTTATTGTTAATAATTTTCATCTCGTGTTTGTAGTTCAATTTTTGATTATTGCTTGTATTTCATTTCTTTGTAATTTCAGTTTTTTGCTCAATATGATTGTTATTTTTCAGCCAACCCTTTTAATTTATATCATATTAGACAATGGAAGTCTGAACTAATGAAATGTAACAAAAATTGATTCACTCAAAATATTCCATCCCACAAAGTAATAGTCGGATAGCAGTGAAATTTGTACACTATCTTTTGATGGTTTAGGTTAACTAAAAATAATATGGATTCAATGTTAGTAGTGCCGTCTGTGTGTTAGCCTAGGAACTTTCAGCCCATCTAGTATAAGTACAAAAAATGATATAAAATTTAAGGATGAGAGTGATACGTCTCTCACAATATATTTGATATATCACCAATTTCAACGTATCTCTTTGAATGAATTGAGAATTAAATCAACCGTACCTTTTGAGAATACTCATGTGAAATGAATCATTTCATATACAAGAGGTTTTACAAGAGCTTCTCAATTGTTCAAACTCAAAGAAAAAAATAACTGGAACTTCTCAGTAGAAGTTTTTTCAGATATGAATAGAAAAATCTGGTAATCATCAGCTACCTCAACCAATATTGAATTTCAAATATCCATTGTTGGCTTTTTTGATACGTTTGGTATTTGTACTTATTTTCTTGACAAGTTTTTATTGATAGGTAGTCATTGAATCTATTAATCTATTCCTTTATTTGAGAAAACCAATAATTTTTCACCATGTGACATTACCTCCTCGATTAGTACAGCATGCCCATATTATCCATCCAATAGCTAAAGCCCATGCTGGTCTCACGAGTGCGATGTAAAAAGAGTTTCCTAATCTGTCATAATATGGTGTTCTCAAGGTGCTGTGGCCTCCGAAAACACAGGTCAGTATTACCCCGAAACTACATATCCAGGTCAGAAGCGATAATATCTGTAAAAATGACTTTATGGTTATTCATCAAACCTTCAATTCAATCTTTACCTTTGGTATTTTTGCATATTTCGAAGAGTCTCTGGTGAGGAAATAACCGAGCATAGATCCTATAAGCCATGGCGAAGCCCTGTTGTGGGTTTTCAAATAGTAGTCATTCATGTAAGTTTGAACAGGAACCCTGTTGAATTCAAACATATATCAGTGATGATAAACTCTTATCATGGTCATCTGGTTTGATTTATTTTTCATAGATCACTATCAATATCAAAAACGTTTGTCTACGTCGTATTCTTACCTTGGGTTAACTTGGCAAAAGTGCACTGATTCAAATGACACCTTTTTCGAATAAATTGAATAAGTATTCACTGAGATATTACAGTTTAAAGTAGGCTCATAAAAAGTGATAACGTTTGAAACAACCTCACAACCTGATCACAGTAGAATAATACAACCAGTAGGCTCTCTTACCACGTGATCCGCCCGAGTTGCCGGGGACGTTCCACCGCCCTAGGATGAGATTCTCATCCAAAGCTTTCAGTGCTGTAGTATCGAAGGATTCGACGTTCCCACAGGCAACGGATTAGTTCTAATAAACGGTCGGAAATTGATATTGTGTTTAGTTTATTCGCTGTTGTTATCATTGTTTTTCGTTTTTCTAGTTGGTTATAAGTAACTTAACACAAAATCTTCTATAATATCCTCAAATTCATTTTTTATATGAGCGTAGGCCTATGGTAAAATAATGAAATTGGCTTTGAATTTCGTTTCGAGGTTACCGGAAACTTTGTGAATTTATGAATGAAAGTTGTGGGAGTGGACTTACTGGTTGATTTATTATACTATGACCTGATAACAAATTTTCTCCCAAATTTTGATTGAATGTACCTAAAGACAAGCCTTATACAGAATGATAGTGAAATGAAAGCGACACTAAATCCAAACAGTGTGAGGGTTCCTTGTCTTATCAGGCTTTTAATATCTATAATAATATCGAAGAAAATAATAAATAGCTTTCTTTAATATCTTTCAAATATGATTTTGAAAAAATTACCTGAATGAAAAATGTTCTTGAAATCAAGTTATCAGAATATTTCCCGTTTTAGTTTATTTTCAAGTTTAATTTATGTATCTCTAGGTATGATTGGTTGAGTGGAAAAAAGGCTATGTATGCTTAACTCCTCCAAGTGAAATAGAGGCAGGCCATTTATTATTATTATCATTTATCAAATCGAAGTATCTTACTTAGGGTATAAGTTCGTAGTTATCCCAGACAACTGCTCACTATACGCTGTCCAGAACGATGCTCCTATTGATGCTAGAGTGGCTGACACTAGTACAGTTATAGCTGATTTTGGGTATTTTGTTAAAAGCAACAGTATGAATGGTGAAAATAGATACAACTGCATGTCGATGTTTAAGTACCATGATTGTCCAACGCACTGAAAAAATCAAAAGATACGTGATGTATCATTTCTTATACCTTCAAATTGAATATTTGAAATCAAATTTTCATTTTTGTACTCCGCCCGGAAAAATAGAATAAATAATAGAACATAGTTGTACAGACTGCGGAATATTGCAAATCAATACATCGCAGATGAAGAAGAAATCGCATAAAATTGCCGTGTTTAATGTTGCTAGGTCTGATTTGCAGTTGATCTCCTGTTGTAACTCTCGAGCCAATGTTTAACTGTTTGAGCGTAAAAAACCCATGAGGACTCAGTGAATTCTCTATAATAATTATTAGGAGTAATATCATGAAAATATAACAAATAATCGAAGAAAATGAATTCGAATAAGAATTCATTCACCACCGATACTAAATTAGATCCTGAACCGCGGCCTGGACCATAAGAAAGAAATGAAAAACCAATTGTTGGATAAAAATTTTTTGATATATATTATCTCGCCTAGAAATTGTACGTGGATTAGGTCTACTGGGGATACCACTCAAAAAATGCGTCTCCAGACTTTACCACAGAAGTGGTGGAGAGAAAAAGAAAATGATAAATTATGTGAATAAAAAAAATATATAAAAAAGGTCGAAGACTTGAATTTTCATTTTTTTTTGAAGATATCTGGTTTTGGATTCTTTCATAACATCTGGCAGCAAATTATAGGCACGTGGAGCCATCTGATTGGGTGATTGAAAACTAATTTGGTTTTTGCAGATGGTACAAAAATATTGGATTTTGTCTTGTATCAATATCATGCTTGTATTTATCTAGTACAAACAACTTATTTCTATTCTCAAAAACAGACAGGCACAAATAAAAAATTAAAAGACGAAACAGAATTCTAAAAATTTCAAAAGCATTTCTGTATGAATCAAGGTAACTTATGCCACTAATTATGAGTTTTGTGCCATAAATACAGAAGAATACTCTATATCTCAGTTTGGAATCAACTTGAGCAGCTAATCAACAATTAAAACCTGTCTAATATTTCGGAACTGAAATGAAATACTGTTATGGTGTACCTACGGTGTAGTAATGAATATTATTGAAGTTTTTTCCTAACACCAAACCGTTATTTTAACACCTCGACACGTGTTTTGATCACCAAGTGATCATCTTCAAGAGTAAGATTAAACTCAATCTTTAATCTTCCTCTTGAAGATGATCACTTGATGATCAAAACACGTGTTGGGAAAAAACTCCAGTAATATAATATTGATATGAAATATAATTGATTGGGAACTCAGAGTGATTCTACCAATTCAAACGTTCATCAAAGTGAACACCTGAAAAATTTAAGCTCGCACCTGCTGTTGTTAAAAGTGTCGGAATTATCATTTGTTCTGAAACTGATGCTGTTGCCAATGATGAAATTGTTCACAAAAAACCATTCATTGATACTTTCCAAAACTCCGTTAAATTTTTTTTCAAAACTGAATCTGATTTGTCACAGATTATTATCGACGTGTCATCTGCATACATTGTTACGAATGTTTTGGGCGCTGCATACTCCGAATCATTTATGTACAATACATACAGCATAGCTCCTAATATCGTCCCTTGAGGTACTCCTTGTTTGGAAAGGGACATATTGAGGTTGCATTGTTAAAAGAGACATATTGTTTCCTATAAGAAAGATAGTTCGTCATCCATGCCAACGGTATATCTCTTATCATATAACTGTATAACTGAGATCGCATAATATTCCAACAGGGCACTCGCCTGCTTCAAAATCACAATCCCTCTGTGATAAATATATAACACTGGGGAGAAGGGTTGCGACACCACAAATTCGAACTTGAGCTCATACTAACCTCCCTAAACATCAAAAACATAAAATTGCGTCTTCTGAAAATCGCACCCCAAACGTAACTTTTCGATGGCCTATTTGAATTCTAAGGCGGTACGAAGTTCGCCGGGTCAGCTAGTACTTGAGACATGAATACTCACCATTCTATTTACGTTGACGTAGTTCTGAACATAGAGCAAAGTGGACCACCAATAATCCTTACAGTTGTTTTCGAAACCGTTTATTATATAATCCCATTTAGGTCCCGAACCCATATATCTCAGAAGAGTGGCACTAACTAATACAGCTCCTGCTAATGATGGGGTTAATCTGAAAATGGACGTATTCCTTGATACAATTTTTGACAGTTTTTACAAAAGCTAAAAAATGAGTTCAAATAGATTTTACGCTAACAAGCTGCTGTCTTCCCTAGGAACAACAATCTTCGAAAGCTGAAACTTGTTCAAGCTGAGGAGTGACGAGATCTCATCTGTCAATGTGCGGTTCCTAACACACCTATTATAATATCCAAGAAATTGAGAGGTAAAAGGCTATAATAGTCTGAGTTACAATATCATCTTTTTGAACTTCCTGAAAAATTTCAAGATGGGCTCAAAAAAATTGCAAAAGTTATAAACAATTTAGTAAAAAAACAAGGTTTGGGTTTTTGCAAATATCTCGGAAAATATTATAGATATCCGAAATATGAAAACAGATCCTTGAAGAGAAGAAAATTTACTAAAAAAAGTTTCACCTCCCGGAACTCTATCACCATTATTTATAATTTTAATTAGAGGTGAAAATAGCGCTAAAAAAGAGCGATGCGCCTCCCGCACGCGCTGACCGATATAGACCTTTGAACAATACAAATTATTTTAATCCATTAAATATCAATATAAAAAAAAAATCACATACCTTCTAGACACTTGAATAAATGGAAATCCATAGAAATTTTTTTCCCATAATTATTTTATTAGATATACTTTAGTTGATTAACTAATTTTTACAGGTTTTAAATTCCACTTCTTGGAACTTTTCTTGAACGCCTTCAAAAAAGATTTCCGTTGGAAATTTTGAATTTCCACTTTGTTATCAATAATGAAAGAGGTAAAAAAGTGAAAAATTCCATTGAAGCAATGAAATAACTTTTTTTTTAAATTCAAATTTATTCGTATTCTTATTATTTGAAGTTACATAAAAATGATTCTTCATAATTTTTAGCTCTATTTGTTTAAAAAATTGGTGTAAACAAATGTATTGTCTATAAGATATTTGAAAGTTTTTTGGAGGTAATTTAACAGTGATGAGTATTATGATTTTTAAAAACAAAATCGTTCCTTAAAAAAAATTGTTAATCCTTGAAAAAGCATTTCTTGAATAAACAATTTTTTTGCTACCAAACTTGACTATTAAAGAACGATTTTTTTCAATAATAATTTCTATTTCTCTTTGATATTCTACAAAAAGCCATTTTTTCATTTCATATTTTCTTTATTTATTTAATAAACAATTCGTTTTTGACAAAAGAATTTTTACGATTTTTTTAAATACTATCAAAAACGAAAACAACCACGTATAACTTCTTGTGTGAAAAAAGGTTTTTCTATTTTTATTTTTTTTTAATATTTTCCTTTTTTTTATACAAAAAGTGACAAATGATTGTTTTTTTTTTGTAGTATTTGAAAAAATATATCTCAAAAATTGATTTGTATAGAACAAATTGTGTATTAAATAAATGAAGAAAATGTAAATTGAAAAATTTTTTTTCTAGAATATCAAGGAGAAATGGAAATTATTATTTTCAAAAAACGATTTTGTTTCTGAAAATCATAATATTCATCACTAATAAAAATCCCTCCAAAATTTTAAATATCTTATAAACAATATATTATTTTATTACAATTTTTGAACAAAAAGAGCTGAAAATTATGAAAAATAATTTTTATGTAATTTCAGATAATGGGGATATGAATCAATTTTAATATTGAAAACAAATTTGTTCATTGATTTCATTGAATTTTTCACCTTTTTACGTCTTTGATCAAAGTGGAAAATCAAAATTTTTTAAGTTTTCCATCAGGAGTCTTTTTTGAATGCTTTCATGGAAAGTTCGAAGAGGTGAATAAAATTTGAGGTTTTGAGTTTAAAAATTATCAGGGTTTTTATGTAAATTTAAAACTTTAAAAATTAGTTACTTAACTAAAGTGTATCTCTTAAATTATTATTGAATTATTAATTATATTATATAATAAAATTATAATATATAATTATTAAAATAATTACGGGAAAATTTTTTTTCCATGGATTTTCGTTTATTGAAGTGTCTAGAAGGTAAGTGATTTTTTTTCTTAATAATGATATTTAATGGGTTGAAATAATTTTTATTGTTCAAATGTCCCTATCGGTCAGCGCAGATGCGCATCGCTCGCTTTTAGCGCTATTTTCGCCTCTAAATTAAAATTATTAATATTGGTGATAGAGTTCCGAGAGGTAGAATTTTTTTGAAAGAAAGTTCTTCCTCTGTGAGGTTTTTTTTTCAAATTTCGAGTATCTTCCATATTTTCTGAGATAATTGCAAAAAATCAAACCAAGGTACCAAGAGTACCTCTTGAAATTTTTCAAAACATTGCTAGAAGTCATTGCGAATCGAACGAGCCCTGGATCATAATTTTCAGTTCCCTTAGATAGGAGTTCCAAAAAAATTATCTTGTGACCCAGACTGAGGACGATATCATAAAAACTGCGATCACTTATGAACTTTTACTTCCTATCGTCCAACCAGTGTTACTGATTACACGTTGAAAGGTTAGAACCTCGTGAGACCTCAGCTCGCAAAAGTTTCGAGTTTTGAGACTAGTCGTTCGTAGCGAGGGGGGCGACAGCTGGTTAACGGAAAAACAGATTTTAACAGATTCAACATAATTGTTGTATTTTAATTTCAGACTCACCGAATGTATCTGTGAACGTAATATTTGAGAATGTTGAATTTTTTTTCGTTCCTCTTCTCCTTGAAGAATACATAAGTAACAAGAACCCCACCTACTATCAGAAAGGTATCGCAGGCCAAATTTCCACTAGCAAAAATCATGCTGAAAGAGGAGTTTGTGAACTGGAAAAATAGTCAGATTTCGAAAATTAATATTGTTGGAATGAAACAGTTTCATTTGAATATTCTTATGCTGTTTTCAGTCGGTCTTTGTTGATATGAATTTTTAAAAGGTATTGTGAAAGTTGTTATGAGAATTGATATCATTAGTTGGGCTGAAAGGACCGTAGGCTGATATAGAAAAATGTTTTTTTGATGAAGTTTGATTTTATCATTCAATATAGTCAAGGCCGTAGCCAGAGGGGGATCAAGGGAGATTGACCCCCCCAAAAGTTCTACAAGCAACGGCCATCCAAAAATTATATCAAATACAACGAGTGCCTTGTTTAAACATCACAGGAGTCATGAGAATAATACCAACCGCGGCAATGCAATTAATTACTGGTCTGACCACTTTGGACCCGTACGTTAAGAAGGTTGTGTTAATGGCCATGTTACGATTGCACACGGCTGGTGTAAACCTCGAAGTAGAAATGGGTCAATTGAGGCTGAGCTTATGGCGTGAAGCATACATTGCGCAATCTCTGCTGCAGGCAACCAGTGATGCAATTGAACCTAGGCTTGTCTAAATAAACCCTACAAAATACAAATAAAACAGAACACAGAGTCAGATGCTACAAATGCAATACGCATATATACAGACGGCTCAAAACCCAAAGGAGGCTCAGGATGTGGAGTGTATTCCAGATTACTTAGCCTAAGGATTGAGTGGAGAATGGGAAAAAATACCAGCGTGGTTCAAATAGAACTGGCTGGTTTCTCAATCGCTACAAAAGAAATAACCAGGAGAGGAATTTCTGGCAGACACATAACAATCTGCACTGATAGCAGGCACGCCCTATTAGCCTTGAACAGACAATGTGTTACCTCAGGGCTAGTACTAGAGTGCCACTAAGATATAGCAAAAGCATCGGTATATAATAACATTATCCTGAGGTGGATTGAAGGGCACAACAGGAGTGAAGGTAATCGCATTGCTGACTCTTTAGTCAAGGAAGCAGCTGGACTAAGCATTTCAGGACCCAGTGGCACCTACGGCCTGATGATTTCGACAATTGCGGAACTAGCCAAACGTTAAAACCATGCTCAATCCCTGAACAGATGAGATGAAATCAAAGGATGCACTCTTGCCAGGATCACCCTGGGCATCCCTGGTAAGCTGGCGCCGAAGAATTATCTAGCGATATCCGGGGAAAATCTACGCCGACAGTGGTCTGATTGACCAATGTCAACTAAGGAAACACCTCCATAATATGGGGCTAGTGGACACCTCTCTATGCAGGATGCGTAAACAGGAAGACGAAACTGTCAGGCATGTCCTATGCGAGTGTCCGGAGTCATGGTCAATAAGAGAGAGTGTTTTTGGCGAGTCTTGTCCTACACCTGTCTATATAAAAGAGATGTCTTCTAGTTACCTGTCCACCTTCCTGGAAAGGACAGGATCGACAATGACTTAGGAGGACAACTCCTTGAAAAGATGTACAATGGGTCACATGTGGCTTAAGTGCTGTGGGCCAACACTCACCCTCCCTACTCTACAGTTACAGATGCTATTGGAATTATGAAATCCGTTAGAAATTTCATCAAGTCCTTGGCAAAACGAACCAAGTGCTTGAAAGAGAATATTGAAAAAAACTTCTTCGAAACACAAACTTTTAAAGATCTTGGCGACACTACCTGTTTCCACATGTACCCCTGAAAGGCCTTTCTCTTCTCTGAAACGCCCCAAAATTTATTTGAGAAACTTGACAGGCCAGGAACGACTAAACGGTTTGGTGTTAATGTCAGTCCACCGTAGAATTGACATCGACACCGAGGAGGTAATTGATTTATTTCCTGCAAAGAAAGCTAAAAAACTAAATTTGATTTTGTAAAAAATGTTAATATTTCTGTTATGGTTTTATAATAAATATAATGTAACACAATTTCCTTTCTTTCGTTATTTTTATATTTTATATTTTTCTATTGTTCCACCAAATCAAACACAACGGTAATAGGGTTATACAATATCTGATACCTTTTTCATAGTAGGAGTTGTTTTCATCCTCAAACTAGGGCTTAGTTCCGAAGATCGATGCTAATTTTTTTCAACGAACATTCTCTTGAAGTCTGAGAACATGGCTTAAGGCGCTTTGGACCAGATCTACAGAATACCAATGGTTTTAATTTTTTGTGATGCACTGTTTGGAACTTTTGGTGTCGTAATGAATATTACTGGAGTGTTTTTTTCATCACCAAAACATTATTTTGATCACCAAGTGATCATCAAGAGGAAGATTAAACGATCAACACAGTTTCATCTTCCTCTTGGAGATGATCACTTGGTGGTCGAAACACGTGTGGAGGTGTGAAAAATAACGGTTTGGAAAAAACTCCAGTAATATTCATATTTCAACGGTTGATTTTCCTGGTGCAAAATCCGAGTAAGGTTTATCAAGTCAAGGCTTCAACAGTATATTTTTTGCCAAAAACCAATGCTTTATTAACACATGAATGTCCTTTTCATTCATTTTCTTCAAACTACCAAAAGTTGCTTCACTAAAAATGTTCCATTGCACAAAGTGATAGTCTGACAACTGTGAAATTTGTACACGTGTTTTTTGAAGGTTAGGATTACCTAAAAATCATGGCTTTAATACTAGTAGCGCCATCTGTGTGTTAGCTCACGAACGTTTCAACCCACCTAATTTTTCGGCTACTCAAGCTATTCAAAAAAGCTGATTTTATTTCCAACTTCCCATTTTTAACGTTTATAGAAGATTTTTAAATTCAATACAAGTCTGTCTGTTACTTTCTATCGTTGCCTTTTTTGCTGTAGCACATGTTCTGAATTATTTAACACGAAAAATTGGTGTGCCTTATTTCAAAGAATCGACTATTCAGAATGAAAAAAAGTTTCATTACTGAGGAGTCACCAAAGGAAAAATTGTAATTTACTGCTGATATTGAATTATTTTTTGGCGGCAGTACATTTCAATACGATTTGTTTTACTTGCTCCGAAATAATTACTAGCTAATTATTATTAAAAATATCTTTGACTAATATTTATAACTTTCCCAGAAGGTTAAAAATACTCCGGACCTTTAATGAAAAAGTATTACTATTTCAACTCATTTAATATTGAAATTAGGAACTGAAATAATCTAGGTGAAACATATCATACTTGTTTAGTTGATTATTTTTTTTCAAACAAGACCATTGCAAGTGCGATAATTGTTGAATAACAAATCTGTAAATTTTTCGGAGCCATTTCTGAAAGGTCTCAGAATATATTTTCTCTGGAAAAATAAGAAAGTTGTTATTTTTCAATTCGTTATTAACAATTTACTCAGGTTGAAAATAAAAAAAGCTTCATTAATCATTGCTCAAAAACAGATTTGTAAATTGAAATTTTTTCTACCACTTGTAATTGATATTGAGTACCCATTTTTTTCAATCAAAATTCATATTGCTCATCGATCACACAAAAGATTTGATTATATTTGTATTTTCATGTTTATTCGACAAACAATTTGTGTTTATATATTTTTTTCTCTTTCTACAAAATATAACAGAAACAATCTTATATTATTTCTTGAGAAAAAATTTCAATGATATTTTATATCAAATTTCAAATATTTGGTTTTCCTCTATTCCATCATTCTCAGCTCATTTAAATTTATAAACTAATTGAGATACGTTAAAAAAACTTATGACTTATTATTCTCTATTGATTGAAGAACAAATTCAGCCCAAAATTCAAACCCTCACTCAGCAGTTATCCATTCCATTTAAAGCATTTGTTTATTAAAAAAAACAGAAAATAGTTTTTTCAATTTTTATCTTCAAATATCTCATAAACTTTAAAAAAATATGACTATATCACTCATATAACTTTTATCCGAGGTATAAAATTTTAACAGTTCCAAGTATGTGATTTCAAATGTATACTGTTATTTATGCAACATGTTGAGATATATCAAACAGTTTCTCACTGCCATGGTTACCCAACTAGGAATGAAGACCTCATCAGATTTCCTGCACACAATTCATTATTCTGTGAAAAAAGCCCCTCATATAAAGGTATAACGTTTTTCAATCATCTTTCCGTAAGCCTGAGAGAGCAACTTTTTCAAATCAAAATTGAAAGGATATTTGCAAGAGAGATGTTACTATAGTATCAAAGAATTTCTTGATGCAAAATGAAATTGTGTTTGCTCATATGTTTGAATATAAATGTAATAAATGTTTTTGGGTATATGTGTAGAAATCTATTAAATATTTTTATTTTAATATTGTTGTATGTAAATTTGTCTGCTATCACACGGTTTTTTATTTGTGACGTATCATGCTGTATGTGATCTGTAAGGATTGAATGAAGATTATTATTTTTATTATTATTTACCGAAGTATGCGTTGGTCAGGCCCTATCCGCCGAAGCCCCCAGGGGATGAGGGCACGCCAGCATTATCAACAAACGACCACTCCCCACACCGTGTGGCAAATGATCATTGGGTCTGAGACTTGTGTGCCCTGAGTAAGCGCAGTCGGCCAAGAATGACAGCCTTCTGCATCTGTCCGGTTGAGATTTCTGCTTTAGTGCGACAGGTCGGTATGATTTTGAGATTATGGAGTAGAAAGGGCATCATTCCACCAAGGACTCCAATCATCAGAACAACCATCTTGACAGAGTGGTCTGGATAGAATCTGCGGAGTTCGAAGAGAACATCTCGATATTTTATCCATTTTTTCTCCTCGATATCAGTCTCGCCAGGAGCTGAAAACTTCACGAAAAATATCGTCTTGCTCTGGTGGTTGAGAAGGACTACATCAGGCTTATTAGCTTGTATAAGCCTGATGGTGGGGAACGAATAGTTCAAATAAATTCGGCACTTCTCGTTCCCCACAACGGATTCAATATCCACCGGAGCGTAGAGCAACACCGGTGTCTCGTCAATACAGTAAGAGTGCCGTAGATAGTAATATAGCACTCTAAGAGCCGCATTATGTCGATGGATATAGGCCGAAACCGCATATGCTGGACATGCTGATAGCAAGTACATTAGGGTCTCAGGCGCCTCGCGGCAGGTCCTATACCTTGTGTCAGGAACCAACTCAAAAGTCCACGGCCTTCCTATTGTCGGGGGAAGTACAACCGTGGAACGGACGATGTTTTGTGGGCTTCAGGGCCCTAATTCTGTGGAGCGCCCTGGGTTATCTGATTGACCCTATTGGTGGAATGGTGGTATGTCCGTGCCAACGGTGAGAGAACTGTCATTTCTACTACTTCCTCAGCAGGCTGGGAAGGAGCTATATAACCCTGCCGCCGAAGATACGTAATCGCTAAAATTTTTTGTGGAAAAGGCGGCATGTTCCGGATGTGTTTCACACAACAGAGCATGCAATCTCGCTATGTACCCTCTTTGCGCGGGCTCACCACTCTCGTAGCAATGCATAAGGCATCTCTTAGCTCATACGTCTACTTAAAGCGTCCGTGAATATTGTTCTCTTTCCTGGGCTTCGGTCCGGTTTTGCACCAGTTGCTCAGGTAAGTGGTGGCGCAACTCACCAAAGGCCAAGGGTGTTAGTGGTCATCCCTGGTTATTATTATTATTCGTCAATAATTTCAATATTGAAAAGTACTCTGTAATTATGTGGGTATATGAAAACAGAAAACCAGATGGACTTACATCTACAACATCTTTTGAATTGAAAATCGGGCCACTGGTATAAACAGAGTTTGTATGTACGGCAACTATCCAAAGCATACTTATGAATCTCAATCCGTTCAAACTGGAAAGTTCTCCTGAGTTTTTATTCATATGAAAAAGTTTTCCAGCATTCGTATATGTGGAAAAAGCTATGAGGGCGGGATGAGCTGGAACTGAAATGATTAAATTTACATATTTCATTCTAGAAATTGAGTGTAAGGTAATTGATGTTAAACAAATTGGTTCTTACCTTTATTTTCAGAACAACAGTATATGTCATATGAGGTAGATACTACCATTAGGACTAACACTACGGCCAAACTCGCACTGAAAAGAAAACAACGTTTGTTTTGTATAATTATCGAGATACTACTATGAAATGAAATTGATACTGAAACGGATATAAGTTTCAACGAATGTTTTAAATTCAATTATTGTTTTATTTTTGGATTGTTCAAAAAGTTTAATCAGCTTTTATGAGTCTACTTTGAACTATAATATCTCCGTGCTTTTGGGAAGTGCCTGTTCAGTTCAGCGGTGTCCAACCACTGTCCTGAATGTCTTCTGTTGACACAGAAAATCCACTTTTTATCACACAGCAAAGAAGAAGGGACTTCGAAACGTGACAATTTCTGTCGATCGTTCAAATCGTGGTGCACCATTTTTCCGAGCTGTTGGCCTTTCCAATACTTAAAACGTATTGAAAACCGCATGGGAGCAGAGGCCTAGTTTTTCCGCCACCCCACGTACCGTTTGTGATGGATCAGTCCTCACAAGGATTCTCAAACCCTCGTCCTGGATTACTGTAAGTCCACCACTTCGGAGCTCATCTTCGAGGCTAAAATCTCCGAAAGAAAATTCGCAAACCAACGTCGTTGTGCGTCCATTAACACTATCATTGCCGAAAACCTGGTTGATTTTTCGTGCTGTTTCGGCAGAGCATTGAATTCATAAAGAAAAACTGGCTAAAAATCTATCGGACGCGTCCCCAGGTGGCGGATAGGGGAACGGCCAGGAGACTGGAGGCTCTGTCCGGGAAGCCAATTTGGCCTTACGGACGGGGTCGCCGTACTTCCGGTCACTGGCAGAAATAAGTAGGGTGAGGAGAACTGAAACTCCCCAAAAGCGTTTGCAAAACATGCCACCGTGGACCAGCCTACCCAAGCTAAGGTGTGAGGAATCGTACCGACAGCTGAATGACTGCTGGGTGATATGCGGTTACGAAAGATCCCCTTGGGGATCTGAGCAAAACCTTATTATAATCAGCCTACCTCTGGTAATGCGGGGCTCTGCCAGAGGTGACCAACTCTTTCCTTACTACTCGTGGGAACACATATGAATGAAACAAACACAAAAACAGAAACAATAAAAACAAAAACCAATCCCGAGGCTGGACAGAACTGCTCACCTACATCTGAGGCGGTGGCTGGGGATGAACAGAAATGCCCACCCCAATCTACCACTTGGAATGTGGCTGGACATAACAGCTCCTGCGGTGGGCGCCAAGAGCTCCGCCTTGAATAAAGGCAAGGAACCAGCTGCCCCTGCAGGAAAGCTTCCTCACTTGTGCACCTCCACAGAGGGTACCCCAAAAAAGTTGAAGAAGCCGCGCAACAACAGTAATGTTGCTGCACCTTCCAAAACCTTCGCGGATGCCCCCGAGACATCTCAAGGTTGCCAAAGAGAGTGTGTGTTCGGCGAATCTTGGCCTACACCTGCTAATATGAAGGAGATGTCTCCTAGTGACCTGTCCACCTTCCTGGAAAGGACAGGATGGACGATGACCTAGGAGGATAACTCCTCGGGAGGATGTACAATGGGTCACATGTGGCCTAAGTGCAGTGGGCTTATACTAACCCTCCCTAATCTA